>VZTY01019329.1:53792-67673 GCA_013400935.1 Turnix velox
TCTTGGTGGCCTCCTCTGGACCTGCTCCAACAGCTCAATGTCCTTCTTATGTTGAGGACTCCAGAACTGGACACAATACTCCTGTTGGGGCCTCACCAGAGCCCAGTAGAGGGGCAAAATCACCTCTGTGGACCTGCTGGTCACACTTCTTTTGCTGCAACCCAGGATCTGGTTGGCCTTCTTGGCTGCGAGTGCACACTGGTGGCTCATGTTGAGTTTGTCATCTACTGACACCCCCAAGTCTTTCTCTTCATCTGCAAGGTATTTCATCCTACTTCTGTCCAGACTAACCTAGAAAACCAGTTTACATTGATGGAGTCAAAGAGAAGATTTGTATTAAATTACATACGACAGCAAAGGGGAAAAGCATTCCAGTGAAAGTGAGGCCCAGCCAAATGATGATTCCACTAATTACAAAAGCAGAGGACCTTGTTGAGAGGGTGAAGATTTCATTCATGACAGATGTGACAGCTCCAGCTGAGGAAACATTAAAAAAAAACCCTGTAAAAAAATCTGCTGTGGTTAATCGTATTCCTCAAAGCAAGTGAATTCATATCACTGATTAAAACCAGCCCTGGACACTCCGATTACTGTGAGATCATATAAATTTGAGCAGTGTAGACATCTGTATCTGAATTCCCCTACTGACTTCTGTTACGGTTTGTGGAGAGAAATGACCACCCCTGAAGTGCAATTTCTAACTACCTAAGGTGTATAAAATTTGGAAATGAATGCTCCTGATGGCTTATTTCTCTCCATTGTCCATGGGAGATGCTTGGGTTCTGCTGCTGTGGGAATTTATTAGGTTTTTAAGACATTCATGGTCCTCATATATAGCCTTTGCAATGATAAAGACTGATATTTGAATTTGGAGACTGCAATAAATAAAGTAGTGCTTAGCCAGGGAATTTTTGGAGTAAAAAATGTTCTTAGCTGGGGAACATTCTAATAGAGAGCTGTAAGTTTGGTTCTGTAATTATAGAGTCATAGAATCATAGAATGGTTTGGGTTGGAAGGGACCTTAAAGATCATCCTGTTACAACCTCCCCTTGCCATGATTCAGAGTGACATTGAGAGGATGAAAATGGATGGAGCAATTCTTAGAGACAGACTATGCACAGTATAATTTTACAGAACAGGATTTTACAGAGGAGTTGAGAAACGGATATTTTAGATGAGATTACTTCTACTTAGAAAATGAGAGAGTTGTGCTTGTATGCATTGAACAGCATTCACACCCTCCAAAACAAGAATTAACAGGTATTTATTTGGCTTGAATCTATAATCCAGTGAGAGGAAACAGGGTCCTGATTCATCAGGATCTGAATCCTTTCAAGTAATTTAGGAAAGAAACTGTTTATTAGGGTAATTAATGAAAAAATGAGGCTTCGGGTTTTTGAAGAGATATTGATACAGTCTAGTTTTCTTTCCATATGTCCATGGTCTGTCTGTACCTATCCTTGTGGCCCCAGATGACCTGTTGTTACTTTTCTTGTTGTACTCACCTGGTCCTATTCCATAGGCAATAAGGAATAAAAAGACGAGAATAACACTGCAGTAACGCATCCAGAGGAAGTGATCCTGGAGGGAAAAGAATGAAATTCAATATTCTATAGCTATTGGGCAGAGGGGCTATGAGTTTATACTCAGAAGATATTCTGACATGTATTTTGGACATTAAAGTGTTTTTTGCACAAAGAATTCCAATTCAGGTCCACCCCAAGGGAGATGCTAGCTTACACTCAGTAGAAGGCTTGTTTCAAGCAACACCAGTATGAGTGCCATCAGCAAATAACCACCACACAGGAGAATCCGGCGTCCAAAATGATCAATAATGGAGCTCTGAAGAGGAGAAAAGAATTGTCTGTTACTGGAAACATGGCAAAATCCAAGCTGTCCAACAAATCCAACATTCCTCTTCAGTTCTTTTTGCATTAGAGAGAACAAATCTTATTTCCACTGAGTCTGGTGTTTTACTGAGATCCTTCCAGTATCTCTAATGTTGTGAATTATCATTGCAGCTACTTTTTCAAAGACATATTAATAAGTGGAAGAATGATTTTGTTCCATTTGAACAGATATCTATGCACAAATAGATGGAAATAAATGTATATATTTAAGTTTGAATGACACCCTGTTCATGAGTAAGAGAGGGATTTCTAGATGAAATTATGGAGAAGAAAGATGTAAAAGGTGGGACAAAATTTGGAGGAGATAGTGACAACCACTTTATAGATTTACACAGTGCCACAGAAAAATGATTTCATTCAAAAAGAAAAGATTTATTTAACTTAAGGAATAAGAGACTTAACTGACATACACTTGAACTCTTAAAAATCTGACTTACACAGAAGATAATAGAGATGAGCTCAGAGACTGCTACTCCTAGAGATACATATGGAATGATGCTTTCCTGCAGGTTGGCTGTCTGAAAAATTTCCGAGGTGTAAAAGGTGATCTGGGAAATAAGAAATATTTTTTAAACTATTGAGAGTCAATAGCTTTGATATGTGCTTATCCAGCATCACTTTGAACTACATTTGTCATCACTGCAACAGCAATAATAGTACATTATTGGGGTTTCATGGAGGTGATATATCTGCTGGTGATAGTAAAAATCAAAAGGTTCATGGAACTGAAGAAAAGGGATTTGAAAACCTGGCAAAAAAAGGAATTGAAAGGAAGATGCTGACTGTAAGATGTGGGAGAAGGATTATTTTGGCAAAAAGGAAAAGGCCAAGATAGGCAGTAAGGAAAAAGCAGATCTCAGCCATACTAGACCAAACAATGTCATACAGCTGCTTTCTGTTGTTGTTTTCCAGTTGCTAAGAAAACTTGCTTATCTCCAAGGTCCTTAATGGACCTTTTCCTGTCAGCAGAGAGCAGAGGTGTCTTCTCTGCCCACATCACTGTGAACTGCAACAAACAAGCTCCAACAGAATGCCCAGGTTTAAGCAAGGCTTCTGGAGGGAGATTCAGAGGCAAGTGATAGAATGAAAGTTGGATGTCAATAGCTGAATATCTGCTACTGCAGAAGTCAAGGAAAGTAGAGATAGATGTCTAGATAAACACTTCTCTGGGTTGTAGCAAGTCTTAGGGTATTTAAAGTCTTTCTTCTACAGAATCATTGTCAATACCGTGAGGGGAAGGAACACAGCAGTGCCTTTGCAGGAACTTCTGGAGTATTCCCACCCTAGAAGTTCTGTTAAAGGTAGGAGGAAAACTAGTCATGATACCACTGAGATTCACCAGTGGTGAGCTCTGGGTGAGGAGAAATAATGCACATCCAGATGGAAGTGCCTAGTTGGAATTGTAGTGCTTTGGTTACCTCACAGTAGAGCTCAGTATGGAAACAGGATATACTCAACTGCACTCAGGCCACAGAGCTGTACACTCAGCAAAAGAAGGAGCATGGTACTCAGCTGTGGATATACAGATGGTTCTCTCAGCACCTCTAGGACATTCATGATTTTGGTGCCTTTTGTTACAGCCTTTTCCTTCATCATATCCTCAAACTCAGTGTGATAATTCCCTTCTCCCCAGAGCTGCTTCATGGCTGCAAAAGAGGGAGAACAAAGCATATTCCTCTATCATCTGATCTACTCAGCTCTGCATTTTTCACCTTTTAATGATGTTTGCAGTGTTTTCAGATCAGTCTCTACTTTGTTTCATCAGTCATTGACCAAAGAACGAGGACATGGCTTAATGGTACATGCTGAGTTTGACCTGCTAAAGTGTTTTCAGCTTGATATAGTATTTAGAATCATAGAATAGTTTGGGTTGGAAGGGACCTTAAATATCATTGAGTTCCAACCCCCCTGCCATAGGCAGGGACACCTCCCACTACATCAGGTTGCTCAGTGCCTTGGCAGATCTTAAATATTTCTGATGCTTTTTTTTACTTTAACATAAATCAGTGCTATGATACAAACAAGATCTTCAGCCCTGTAATTATAAAGAAACCTGTGTTTGGCTAATAGAAAAGCTAATTCTCTCTATTAGCTTCAATTCCCAAAGAGCTACAGTTTAAAAAAAATTAAGTATCTAAAGTTTTATTTTACCTTTCAAGCAACCAGCCTTGTCTCCCTTTTGCAGCAAGAGGTAGGGAGGAGACTCAGGAAAGAAAGGCAAAAAGACCAGCTGAATCAAGGCCAACAACCCAGGGAAGGACAACAGCACATTCCACAATTCTTCAGTTCCCAGGAGATCTCTATGAAAGGATGTTGGGACATATTCATAGTCTATTCATATTCATATTCTATAACTACTTTGGTATTTTCTAGGCTAGACACAATATACATGTAGATAGTAAAAAGATAAATTGAAAAAGAAGACATTTAGGCTAGGGAAAGGAAAACAAATACTTTAAGTTTACTGCAAAACTGAGATTTTTCTCACAATTTTAAAATTTCCTAAAGATCAGTGGAGTTTGAATATTCCCACAACAGCTCTCTGAACCAACAGTGCAATTCTGTACCAGGTATCAAGAAATTAGCAAAGATTGCAGGTCTCAAAAGTTTGCTATGAGTGTTTAGACACAATCTTTGCATATTAACTTCATCAGAGAGTCCACAGAGCTGGATTCATCCTCTCTAAGAGAAGGGCCATTCACTCCCCAGTGGACGACAAGGGAACCTCAGTAACTGTTGCTTCCTTTCTTGACAGTTGTAGTTAAGCAAAGTAAAACCCTGCCCTTAGAAAATGTGTGTTTCTAGGATTACGGGGACAACACTTCCCTGCCATACAGGAGAAAAGTAAAAAGAGAATAGGATGAAAAGGAGTAGCACAAGTACCGTAATCCAAGAACTCTTGCTGCAGCTTTCCCTAATGCAAGAAACACCATGGAGGTCACATTTACAAACCCACGCAACTTCTTAGGTGAGATCTCTCCAGCGTACTGAACATGGGCATTCATATTTATTCCTAAAGCAAAGAAGAGAGAGCTAAAGCCATGGAATATGAGAGAGAAGATCCCTTGTTGTTTTGCCTTCAGCTAAAGGTAGCTCTCCCCTCCCTCTTCTGAACTGTTTGCTATACATCTCCCACAATATCAAGCTGAAAAGGTACCTTTTACTTTAAGCAAGATGTTTAGCTAATCCATCAGATCTCTCTCTCAACAAGATCTCTTGAAGGCAAAGGACAGCTCATCTTACCTTTTCCCAATCTGTTCCTTGTTCCACTGGGGTTACTGTGCATGCCCGGGTACTCCCAGCAGGAAGATTTCAGTATCCACCCCAAAGAAGTCACATTAACATGGAGTAGTGGGGAGTCCTACCAGCACCGAAGCCCTCGAGGAAGCGCCCAACCAGGATCATCTCAAAGGATTTGGCTCTCCTACTGAAGCCAATATGAAGCGTGGCTACAAGTAGGATTCCATCATTGAACAGCAGACATTTCTTCCTGTAACAGCAAAACAATACATGGGTGTCATCCATCTTTTACTTCCTAGGCTTTGGATAATATCTCCCTGTTCTCTGGATTTATAGACCAAGCCATTATCATGTTTAAATTCATCACTTGATGATCTTTAAGGTCCCTTCCAACCTTTTTAATATGATATCGGATGGGAGGACTAGAAACAATGGATGTAAATTGGAAGGGGGTAGATTTAGACTTGACATAAGAAAGAAATTCTTTACAGTGAGGGTGGTGAAACACTGGAAGAGGTTGCCCAGAGAGGTTGTGGATGCCCCCTCTCTGGAGGTGTTCAAGACCAGGCTGGACAAGGCACTGAGCAGCCTGATGTAGTGGGAGGTGTCCCTGCCTATGGCAGGGGGGTTGGAACTCAATGATCTTTAAGGTCCCTTCCAACCCAAACTATTCTATGATTCTATGATGCTATGATTCTATGACAAACAGATCAGATTATGGAAAGGCATGATGCCTTTGCAGGGGAATGGAAATGGATTTTCAGATTTATCTTTTACCAAAATTTCAGAAAAAATACAGGGCTTTTATGGCACGAAAAACTGTGAAAAGGAAATCAGAAAGAGCTGCTTACTCCTGTCTCTCTAATGCACCTCGCTGTAAATACACAGACTGAGTTAATTCTGCATCTGAAAGGGACAGTGAGAATTCTGACATCCAATATATGAAGTGATTCAGATTTAATTGCTAGAGATCTGTTGAGAAATATACTTACTTTCCATATTTTGCAGTCAGATACCCGCTACAGAGACACCCTATCATTCCACCTACACAGTACATAGACACAATGACAGACCACAATAATGTGAGTGTGTCCTGATGCAGCGCAGAACCATATCGTTCCATCCAAGTTTGGTTGATAAACTTCTTAATGTACTGGGAAAGAAAAAAATATATTTGCATTTCACTGAAGCACTAGTTACAGTAGTTCTTTATTATGTTTACAAAATAATGGCCCAGAGGAGGGCCATGAAGATGATCAGAGGGCTGGAGCACCTCCCTTCTGAGGAAGACAGGCTGAAGGAGCTGGGATTGTTCAGCCTGGAGGAGAGAAGGCTCAGGGGGGGGCCTCATAGTAGCTTCTCAGTACCTGAAGGGGGCTTCGGAAAGGCAGGGGCAGGACTTTTCAATAGGGAGATGCCTGGGAGGACTAGGAGTAATTGATGCAAAGGGGGAGGGAGGCCCGCCTGGCTTGTTTCGGGAGAGAAGCTATTTACTTTGAGTGTGATGAGACACTGGAAGAGGTTGCCCGGAGAGGCTGTGGATGCCCCTTCCTGGGAGTGCTTAAGGCCAGGCTGGTCTAGTGGAAGGTGTCCCTGCTTTTGTTTCCCTGCTCATTGTAGGGGGGTTGGAACTAGATGATCTTTAAGGTCCCTTCCAACCCAAACCATTTTATGATTCTATGATAATATCTAGATTAATAGTCATTGCTAAATGCATAGCAGTGGACTCATTTGCAAGTTAGGATTGAGATTTCATCTCACACAGGCGAATGGTGTAAGAGAATAATTCAAAAAGTAATGACTTTTTTATTCAGTTAAATCCTGGATTTCCTGTGCCAAAGTATTGAGACCTTTTATTGAATCATGTGAAATACAGAGGTCCTTGAGTACAAGCAGAGGACAGAAAAAGGCAGAACTGAAGGCTGAGACTCCATCCCCTAATTTTTAGCCTTTTTGTCTGTCACATAATCTTTAAGGAGAGTTGTTTCTACACAGTGCTAATTTTTCATTTTAGAGATCTTAGAGAGGTTTTTGCCAAAATAAACCAGAATAGTTTAAGGAGAATCCAAGGCTTCTATTGTCCCTTCATTCAGCTATAGACAACAGCACCAACAGTGTAGGTTTTCCAGCTTTTTCAACCTTTTTTGCTGTTCTGTGGAAAGTCACCTTTGGAGTACAGCTCCTATCATTCATGCCAACTCCTTTGACTATAATCAGGATGGGACTGCAAAAAGCTGGGAATAAACTCAGCATGGGAATAAACTCATCTTTAAAGTATAAGACCTAGTCCCATGAAGAGCACTTTCAGATGTGATTTTATGAAGGCCTTGCTTACCGGAGAAGTATAATTGATGACAGACATTTGAAAACCAGATATATGGGTTCCACCAATTCCTAACACCAGAATCATTAGCAATAACTTCTGGTACTGGACCTGCCAAAGATAACAAAACACATCCTAAGCTCCTGGTACCAGCATGACTTTCAGACCCCAAGATAATTGAGATCTTATATATTCACATTTCTATGATTAAGAAGCATTTAAAATGCAAGTATCAATTTTGAATTTTTCGATAATCAAAATTTCAGTGAATTGTTAAGCTGTAAATCTGCAGATTCCTTTATATTCCTCTCCTGGTCATTAGAGCCTGAAAAGATGCTGTCTTTGATTCTCTTAGCTCTGCTAACAGAAATAAAGAAGAATTAAAATCATAAAAGCGTTGTTTAGATTGTTTGCATTTACTTTTGTAGCAGTAAGAAGCAAAAGCTTTCTTGAATCTCTTTTTTCCTTCATCTTTGCCTCCTAAGAGACATTGTTCATCACTATACAGAGATTAATCAAATCTGCCCACTTAAAACTTAGATTATTTACACTTCACTTTTATTCTCCCCACATAAATTGCATCTTTAGAGGCCCTATTTGAATGAGTGCTATTTGAAAATCTGTTTCCATGGGGTAAACTAGATTTTAGTGCACAAGCTACTCTTTTCTCTCTATTGCTCAAAATGCCTATCCTTTCTTGGTTTCCCAGGTCCTCTTTTAAACCTCTTCCTCTTTTGTATATTTTCCAGAGATGCACTGTTGTCAGTCTTATTGCTGAGTCAGTGTTGTCCCCAACATGTGCCCTGTTGCTCATTTCTGTTACAAGAAAGAATTTATCAGTTGTATTTGCTGTGATCTTTTAAGATCTCAGTTCTGTCAGTGACTAGGGCTAGAAGACAAGATGTTGGACACTCACCAGGTCTGAGAGGAAACCAGCCATTTCGTCTTGAAAACCTGCCTGTTCCAAGAGCTCTTGTCAAGTCTGTCAGATGGGAGATATGTTTTCTGTGCTTAGATTATAAAAAGTTGGGATCATTGCGCAGAAGTTAAATTCTAACTATGTTGCTTTTACTGAATTGTGTCCTCCTACCAGGGGCTCTTCTTGCTGGTTTAATTATTTTAGGATCCAGATGTGCCAAACCAATTACAACATCAGTAAATGTTTATCCTTCTTGCATTGAGAGTGCTCCCCCATACTGGCACTGTGGAAACAGCTATGTGTTCTGTGGTGTGGTGGGATCAGAGGGTGCTACATGGGGAGGAGGGTCCCTGTTCACCTCTCTGACAAGCAGCTTAGGCAGGATATTTCCTTGCCCTCCAATCTACTACAGGGATAAACCACTTTGTACCATAGCTAAGCTGTAACATCTCTTTAGTTACCTGCTATGAGATCTTCAATTGCTTGATTTATTTCCCAGTTGCAAGACATGCAGAACCTGAATATTGGCATGATGGGTCTTTGCTAACACCCAGTTCTTTATTGAGCATTGCACTGCTTCCAGAACCACTGGGAAGCTTCACTCTTGCCTCACTGCAACAATGAAGATGCCAGAGAGCATGACATTCATTCTGTTCTGGCTTGAGAATTGATTTTTAAGAACTGTTTTTCAACTTAAAAATTTTCTTCTGAATCAACCAAAGGCTTGGCTATTTACTTAAGACTGGAACTTAATCCTTGCTTCCTTCAGGTTTGTATGTACTACAGATAACATTTTGTACTACACTGAGTACAGCACAGCTCACTCCATACTACAGAGATTTCATTGTGGTCAGTGCCCAAAGGGAAGACTAGAGGTGAGGTTGTGGTTCTGAAGGCAGCAGATTCTTTGCTCAGGAGCCAGTGGGAGCACTGCCATTCCTCCCACAGTCAGCTCTTCCTGTTTCAGTGCCTGGAGCACAGGCTGAGCTTGCTGAGTCACACCTTGACCTTTCTCCTGCTGGATGTCCCAGTAATGCTCTCTCCAAATCCTTTGACTGAGTGTCTTGTTGAACATCAGTGAAATAACTCAAGCTGAATTCTTCTCTCCATCTATTCCTTTTTCTTTATCTGTTCCACGTAAGTGGTGGTGGTGTATGTCATTCCTTGCCTACTTAGCACAGACATCTCAAGTATTCTCACTTCCTCTTCTAAAACACCACAGAATGTACTTTTCTCTTTAATAAATACTCCAAGAATCACTATTTATTTATGTTTTCTCTTGCTTCTTACAAATTCCCCCTCTCAGTCTCCAGTTAACACTGGCCACTGCTCTCTCCTCAGGCAAAGATTTTGCTGTCACAGACAAAAGATCGCCCAATTGTCTCTCTTACTACCACCACCCACTTTATCTCCTAGAATCAGACCAGATCTGCATCCAGAAAAGCATGACAGAGCCGTCAGTTACAAATTGCAGTTGTAGGCATAAGAACAGAGCAAATGTGCACTAGAAGAAATGTGCTCATTCTAGACACAGCAGCTCACTCAATACCCTTGCCTTGGAGGGATTTTATTTTCAAAGATGCCACGTTGTACTTGTCAGATCCTGGAAATCAAACAGATACACTGCAGATTCAAAAGTACTTCTTTAACCTTTATTCCCAGTCCATGCCACTTTAGGGCAGTTAATGATTTACCATGCTTTTCCCTCTTTAAGGCAGTATTTACTAGTAGAGGGAGGAAGACAGGCATGCTGGACAAGATGACACTGTAGAAATGTGTGCAAGGAAGTGAGTTTTTGGTGTCTGTAAGACACTGAAAACTTCCTCTGTGGGAACCACTAGGATTGAGAAAAATCAAACCAAACAAAGAATTATAAAGTAACAGAATTGTGGTCATAGGGTCCTCGAGAAAATCCTGGTTGCCTCCTGTAACATGTTCTTGCTCTCAAGTCTAATTATAAGAGGGGGGAATTTTGCATCCTGATTCTGTCTAGTGATAGGCAAGGCACTCTGCTACAAGGTGAAAGCACTAAACACTTCTTTTCAGCTGGGCTGAAGTTCCTTCTCTTGTTAGTAGGAGCAAATAGTTTCATTGTGAAAGCTACCTCTTCCTTTTCTCTAAGATTCACAAATCTTCTGTACATCTGAACCTTCCACTCTTGCTTCCTCCAATAACAGTCCTGGTTTTGGTAAGAAAAACAGCAGATCCCATGTTTTCAGTTTACACAGCTGCTAACTTGCAGGGTCTGACAAAGACCTTCTTTCTTTACACACTGAGTTTGGTTTTTTGCTGCAGAGGATTTAATTTAGCTCACATTCCAGCAACTGGAGAGCCACCAAGTTCATCCAGCACCCAGTACAACAGGTGATTATTTTTAAAATACACATCTCTTGCTTAGTGAGGCTTCTGGGCACGACAGTAATAAAAGAGCAAAATATGAAGTGTGGAGATTCCTTATTAAAGTCTAGTAACAGTTATGACTGAGCAGTCACTCTGCTGTAGGGCTGCCTGTCTCTTCTTTCCACAGTAGTTCAGGCGGTTGAACTCCTCCATGACCTGCAAGATTGTCTTTCCTTTGGTCTCTGGCATCACCAGGAAAACAAAGATAGCCATGGAGAGACAGTAAGTCAGGAAAATGATGAAACAGAAACTACCAAGAGCTTCCTGTAGGAAAAGAAAGAAAGAAACAAAACGTGTTCATGTACAGTGATCTAGATCTCTTTTTCTTATGACCTGGAGTTTCTGGTTTTGGATTTACTAACAAACTTGGTCAGGGACACAATTGGTGCCATCTAGGGAATGGCACCAAGTGCTAAGATGAATTAAACATCCTTTCCTGTTTTAAGGAGGATAGCTGTGTGCTCAGCAGATGTTGAATGTCATTCAGAGAAGTGCTGAGCTTGAGTTACCCTTCCTCTCTGCTCCATCCTTCTCTCTCTGCTCCATCCTTCTCTGTCAGTGCCAGACTGAGGCATGTTAGAGCTCAAAACTGCAAAGGCTTTGGTTTCCTGCTGCTCACTGGTGCTGGGTGAGATTAATTTAACATTAACCCCAAAGGAGAAGCACATGCAGGACAAGGGGGAAGAAGAAGGGAGCCCCTCATGACTTCAAGTGACATATGAGAATGTTGGTGCCTCTGTGTTTCTCAGTGTCACACTCCAATTTGTGTAGACTTAGCAGCACTTTGCAGTTTTGCTGCACTTTACCTAAATATCTGGGTATAAAGAGAAAGATCCTCAGACCTGCAATAAGTTTGGGCTCTGACCTTTGCTTGGACTGTAGCAAAAGAGAAGTATGCTCTGGGTTCAAGAAAGGACTTAACCTCCTCTGAACTGAAACAAAACAGCCTGCTTTGCTTACCACAATGAAAGGGAACAGAAGACCAAGGATGAAGAGCAGGATCCAGCTTATAACACCATTAAAAGCATAAGCAGCTGGTCTGTACGACTGAATAAATATTTCTGTGGGCAAGGGGCATAATACAGCAGCTGAAAAAAATGGGGAAAAAAAAGGAGTTTAGAAATTTTGCAATATGCTCCTATGAGTCACACTTCATATTGTCATAGAAATTAATGTCTTTAACTGACCTGAAAGTGTTTGAGGTGCTGCTTGGCTCTTCAGAAGGAAGGCTTGTAGGAGTGCAACATGCAAGGAAGTTTTACTTCCTACCACAGTATGGAGGGGACCATCTACCCTTGCACTCAATCAGGATTCATTCTAACTGTGGAACAGCTATGCCTGGGACCTCTCCTAGAGGCTGCAGTGAGGAAGGAATTCCAGTAAAAAATACCAACCTGGACCAATGCCAAAGCTCATGATGAAAATAAAGATGAGCGCAACAGAGCAGTATGGTACCCAGGAAAAGGAATCCTATGGTAGGAAATTAATAGCAAATAAAGCAGAAATTAAAGTTTTGTTTATCCACCACCATTAGAAACAGACATCACTGCTAAGTATGTCAATGTTAAACATACCTCTGTTTCCTCTACTTCCAGAAACTTAACTAGTCTTGGCAGTTATTATGGTTGTATAAAATTGTTTGCTTTGATCTGCATGCACATGGCTGGTGTTAGCCCCAAAAATAGAATCATAGAATTGTAGAATGGTTTGGGTTGGAAGGGCCCTTCAAGATCATCAAGTCCCAACCCCCCTGCCATAGGCAGGGACACCTCCCATTAGACCAGGTTGCCCAATGGCTCATCCAGCCTGGCCTGAAACACCTCCAGGGATTGAGGGGGCATCCACAACCTCTCTGGGCAACCTCTTTCAGTGTCTCACCACCCTCACAGTGAAGAATTTCTTTCTTATCTTCAGACTAAATCTTCCCTCTTCCAGTTTGCATCCATTATTCCTAGTCCTGCCATCAACAATCCTATTAAAAAGTCCTAATCCCTCCTCCCACTAAAAAGAGATGTGGAGTGAGGAACATAGCAATGATTCCTGACACACAACAGAACATGAAGACACAGCTCTAATGCGCAGGTAGGGTCTTACCTGTAGCACAAGTGTGACTGTGAGGAGCATTAAAGTCAGGGCCAGAACAGTGTAGCTTTTCCACAGCAGTGTCTTCCTCCCTGCCCGCTCAATGAGGAAACCCTGCAAACAGGAGGAGATGCTGTCAGCTCCAA
The DNA here is from genome assembly GCA_013400935.1 of Turnix velox. Taxonomy (NCBI): domain Eukaryota; kingdom Metazoa; phylum Chordata; class Aves; order Charadriiformes; family Turnicidae; genus Turnix; species Turnix velox. The sequence goes on from VZTY01019329.1 coordinate 66,813, forward strand.
AGGACAGACCTTAAAGGCTGGCACTTCTTTGCTGCTCTGGTAGCTGCCTTCACCTTCCAGGACATGAGATCTCTCAACAGTTGGGGACTAGTATGTCATACCTCCTCCGGGGGGGTGAGTGAAGACATCTGGGGGACTGACCAGGGCTGCAAGGAGTAGAGAAAAGCTGAGGAGGTGCAGAGCTGCAGAGAGCAGAGCAAGAGCAGCAGAGGTCTCAGGTAGCACTCTGCAGGCAAAGTGGAAATGTGCTGTTGATTGCAATGAATCCTACAGCCATGAGTCCTACTGACCAGTGGAAACAGGGATTGTCTGTCATCTGCCCTTCCTACAGAGGAGAGCTGGAACTCTCACGGCTAGCTCAGGCAGTCTGTGATTCTGAGGGAATAATTCTTCAGTCTTCCATAAACTGAACACAAACACTCATGTGCTATTTAACATCTTTGTAGGAGATATGGACAGTGGGATCGAGTGCACCCTCAGCAAGTTTGCAGATGACACCAAGCTGCAGATGATACACCTGAAGGAAGGGATGGCATCCAGAGGGACCTTGACAGGCTTGAGAGGTGGGCCCAAGCCAACCTCATGAAGTTCAACAAGGCCAAGTGCAAGGTCCTGCACCTGGGTCGAAGCAATCCCAAGCACAGACACAGGCTGGGTGGAGAGTGGCTTGAGTGCAGCTCTGAAGAGAAGGGCTTGGGAGTGTCAGTTGATGAGAAACTCAACATGAGCCAGCAGTGTGCACTTGCAGCCAAGAAGGCCAACCAAATCCTGGGTTGCATCAAGAGGAGTGTGACCAGCAGGTCAAGAGAGGGGATTTTGCCCCTCTACTCAGCTCTGGTGAGACCCCACCTGGAGTATTGC
>VZTY01019329.1:68059-105687 GCA_013400935.1 Turnix velox
TCGACATAAGAAAGAAATTCTTTACAGTGAGGGCAGTGAAACACTGGAAGAGGTTGCCCAGAGAGGTTGTGGATGCCCCCTCTCTGGAGGTGTTCAAGACCAGACTGACTGGAGAAGGCACTGAGCAGCCTGATGTAGTGGGAGGTGTCCCTGCCTATGGCAGGGAGGTTGGAACTCGATGATCTTTAAGGTCCCTTCCAACCCAAACTATTCTATGATTCTATGTTTGCAGGGTGTATTGAGATAATTTTTTGTGGTCATTGTGAAGTACTTCTGCTGATCTGCAGGAGTTTGATTCCTGAAGCTTCTTTTGGAGTTGGTTCTAAAGATGGAAATGAAACACGTGTTACAGTAGAATGAAATTCAGCTGAAGAGTCACTTACACACACAACTGTGGAGAGGATCTCAGTGATCCCAATTCCCAGAGAGACATAACGGGTTTGAGCAGGGGAGATTCCAGCCACTTTAAAGACATTATATGCATAAAAATAGACCTGGAATAGAAATGTGTGAAGATTATGGTTGTGTTTACCCTAGCTTCTGTCTTTTTTGACAGAAAAAGAGAAAACCTTCCTGGTTTCAGTAAAAAATCCTCAATGTTAAATGAGGTTTCTTTGCACAGAACAGCTTTTACTGCAGCTCTGAACTGAACTTAGTAACAAATACTGCTGCCTTCTTTTTTTGCTTACTTTTAGCACTAGTCTTTGTCTTATGTTGCAGGTCATAATTCTGACATCTTTCACATGATTTAGTGTCTCATCTACTTACTATTAGGAGAATACAGAAATGTGGACAGTACTAACTAAGAAAATGGTTTAAATTCTCTTTCTTCATCATCTTTAAACCTTTGCATTGATTATGATAGTCACTATTTTTCCAGATGGAAGCATTCCTAAAGCAGAAGAAATTCCACTCCCAATAAGCTCAATTTCTACTGGTCCTTGATAAAGTTACTGCTGCACTAGGGCTCCTTCAAATCTTGAAGTATTTCTGAATCTGGAAAATTAATTTGGATTTTGAAACGTCTGTGCTTTTACTGTGAGCTCATTTTATATAATCACTACTCTAACACTCTACTGAAATGCTGATAGAAATATTTCCAGAGAAAAGGAACATTAGAGAACATATATCAGTAACTACCATATATTATTGGAATGTTTTAACTGTCTATAATTTGAGAAAGTGCAAAGCTAAGGAATTTAGAAAGAAACTCAAAGGAGTATGGAAATGCACTGTCAATGTACATGAGAAACATGACTCAGTTTGTATTGAAATGGCCAAACAATTTTAGTCAGTGCATATTGGAGTTCAGAGACACAGAGGAGCTTACAATGTTCTTTTCCTGTTCCATACTTGAGATTTTATTTTACCCCCTTACATTCACTTATCATAATAGGGCAATTCATATAGATGCCTTCAGGTGACACTTGCTAAAACAGAGTTGTTGACTTATCCAGGATCTTAAACTTCCATAGGAAAAGATTTTAATAAGCACTTACAACAGATCCCTTCCTTACAACCACTGTTGCTGTAAGCATTTTACTACTCACTGCAAAGCTTGCTCTTTACCAAGAAGTTGCAAACAATGTAGGAATCAGAGAAAAGGACGTACCACACTGACTCCAATGAAATGCATGCATGAGGAGACCAGAAAGAGAGTGATGAGCTGCCAACGGACAGCTTTGTCACGAAAAAGATCACAAACATTCTTGGCCTTCTCTCCATGGATGGCCTTTTGCTCTGCCGTCATGTCATCTATTTCAGCCATATGGTTACCATCTCCCCAGAGCTGCTTCACAGCTGGAAGGAGAGGAAGACAAAGATGACATCTGGTCTGAACTCACCAGCACAGATGCAAATTCACAAGATTACTTCCTGCCTTGCAGAGTGTCTTGTTTGAGCTATCAGGCACTTCTGTGAACTAACTGGAGTTCTGGGTTCAGGTTAGACAAAGATACAGCTTGCTGCTGTTTTAGGAAACTTAATCACAACCTCACCTTTGGCCATCAGCTGCCTACAGTGTTTCAGTGTAAATTACACTCACCAATCCTTCCTCTAATGCCCTCTTTCTAAAGGGGCAACTGTGATGCACACACTGAAACACAGACTAGGGAAGACAACTCCTACATTAAAAAGCAAGCTTAATCCAAATAATGCTCTCATTTGATAGTTAATCTCCTCCAATAGGCGTTTCTCTGTTCAAGTCAGTGTCTGCTGTTAGAGTTACAAAGAATAGGAATGCTTTGAGATATGGCAGGATAGTAAAGAGCATCCCTTTCTTACACAGAGACAGAAGGTGGGGTATGGACATCCTGACTGCTGAGGGCTCTGTGTCATCCCTCAGAGAAACCTGGCATAGGATAAGGCAAATACTAGTGCCAAGGGAGCACTAATATCAAAATGGAAGAGGCTGTCTTTCCATTAAACTGAATGTGGTTTCAGAACCAAAAGACTTAACAGCCTTTTTCCCAACTGCACCTCTCTTCCAGGCTCATTTGGGAATTTACTGTATTTTCCACCTTCTGCTAAAACGAATGCTTTGTGGCCCATTTCCTTACCTTTGATGCATCCCTCCTTGTCCTTTTTGTCAATGAGGAGGTAGCGGGGAGAGTCTGGGAAGAAGGGGAGGGTGAGAAGCTGAAGGAGGGCGGGTACCACGCTGGCTGCCATGAGAACAGGCCACAGATCCTCTGCTCCAAGAACTTCCCTGAAACAAGAGCAGCAGAGTGAGAGGAGCTGAGCAACCATGTACACTGGCCATGTGACACGGTTGTCCCTCAGCCCTACTACATGTCTGGTGGGGTGAGTCTTCTGCATTTCTCAGCTGAGAATAATGAAAACCTCTCTAGGAGGCTGAAGATGAGAGCTGTGTGCTATTGCCTGCAGCACCGACTACACAGCGTTGCCACCTATTGCTCAGTGGTGAGTGCAGCAAGCCTGACTCTATCCTGCACTTGCCCACAGATCCTGTTGTGGCTGATCCCTCTGCTCCTAATCTAAAGAGTTTTAGGTTCCAGCTAAGGCAGGATCCATGGATTATCAGCCTGGTACTGACTGTCCTACAGCCACTGGGTTCCTGAAGCTTTGTGAATACTGTTGCCAGAATGACACAAGCTCAGTAATGAGACCCACCATCGCTAGAGAAGGAACCTGTCCTGCAGAGAATTAATCCACTTTAGGACACTGGTTTGGCACATGTGTTTGATGAGTGGGTGTGCTGGCTTGTGTGTATTTTCAAGAAAGTTTGAGTAGATCTGATAGCCTCTGCTTCTAAAAAATAAAAAATAAAGGTCAGTTCTTATAAAAGATGGATTTCTTTCAAACCCATTTAATCTGGTAAAGATTTTGATTATCTGTATTGTGATCTGTCTATGCTATGAAGCAATATAACTCTTCAGGATTGAATATTTTTAATTATTTCTGTTTCCCATTCAATTAAATCGGGAACCTGGGCTGAACTACTTCAGTGTGTCTGCCCATAGTACTCTGAGAACACACCTGAAATACTTGTCTATCCATAGACCTGCACTGACATATGCATGTATTTTAAAAAACAGAATGAATTAAATAGGTTTTAGACCCACAAACCTGAGACCCAGAGCAAATCCTGCAAACTTTCCAGTGGCAATGGCTGTAGAGGCTGTTATGGCAATCACCCCACGGAGCTTCCGTGGGGCACATTCCCCAGCATACATGAGATGGATATTCAGACCTAAACCTGCAGTGGAAAAAAGACTGTCAGGGCTTTTCAAGTGCCCAGAGGCCTGGTGTTTTGGAAGAGATCATGGGGTGAGGCTCTGAGATACCTATTTAACCATGCTATGTCTGTTTGACATTAATCATATTCACAGTACTGTGGACTAATTGTCTTTACTAAATATTTCACTAAGCAAACATGTTCCCTGGAAAAATTTAGTTTACTGGGGTTGGCATTCTCTTACAATGTTTCCTATATACAGCATTGTTGCTATCATAGAATCATAGAATAGTTGGGATTGGAAGGGACCTTAAAGATCATGGAGTTCCAACCCCCCTGCCATAGGCAGGGACACCTCCCACTACATCAGGCTGCTCAGTGCCTTGTCCAGCCTGGTCTTGAACATCTCCAGAGAGGGGGCATCCACAACCTCTCTGGGCAACCTGTTCTAGTGTTTCACTACCCTCACCACAATGAATTTCTTTCTTACGTCCAGCCTGAATCTACCCCCTTCCAATTTACATCCATTATTTCTAGTCCTCCCATCACATACCTTATTAAAAAGTCCTACCCCTGCCTTTCTGTAGCCCCCTTCAGATACTGAGAATCTACTCTGAGGTCCCCCCTGAGCCTTCTCTTCCCCAAGCTGAACAACCCCAACTCCTTCAGCCTGTCTTCACAAGGCAGTAGCTTCAGCCCTTTGATCATCTTCGTAGCTCTTTGTTGCTCCCTTTAATCTCAGATTAAATATTTCAGACTGTGCTCAGGATCCTTTGTGCCATATTTTGTGCTTGAAACCAGCAGGTTAACAAATGCTATGAATTCCATGTTCTCAATTAATTAATATGTAACTTTTCTCTTAGTGTGTTTTTTGGTTTTGGGTTTTTTTTTAGCTCTTTATCTTTACCCAACTGCTCAAAAATCAAAAACACTAGCTGAATGTAAGCTGAAGCACCTGGAGATCAGAATTGCCCAGCTTGAAAGTCATTCCTTTGGCTGCAGTATGGAAACACAACCAGCCACAGGGAGCAGCAAAAGAAACAGTGCAGGTTGGCTGTCTGTTGAGTGAGCCTTCTCCCCTGTAATCCTGCATGTTTTGGCTTTTTCCCAGATGGACAGTACTTTGCATATGGATTTGAATGTTAAGATAAAAGAAAGAGAAAAGGAGATAGCGCACTTGATTGATTTCTTATTTATTTAAAAATACATTCAGCAGACTCCCTGCAGAGCTCAGTAAAAATCTGTGATCATGTGCTCAATCTGGCCAATTCTTGTGACTCAGTCACTGCTCTCTCAACTATTTATGCCATAGGTAGGAATGCTCATTTCATAGAATCATAGAATAGTTTGGGTTGGAAGGGACCTTCAAGATCATTGAGTTCCAACGCCCCTGCCATAGGCAGGGACACCTCCCACTACATCAGGCTGCTCAGTGGCTTGTCCAGCCTGGTCTTGAACACCTCCAGAGAGGGGGCATCCACAACCTCTCTGGGCAACCTCTTCCAGTGTTTCACTGCCCTCACTGTAAAGAATTTCATTCTTATGTCGAGTCTAAATTTTTTTTTTTTTACCTCCACACACTCCAGCAACTATTCTTCCAATGATGATCATCTCAAAGGATCCACACAGCCGGCTGAGTCCCATCAGAGCTGCACTCAGCAGAGCAGGGATATTGGCAAACAGCATGGCCTTCTTCCTGGGATTCATTTAAATTCATGTCAGCATAAATATTGTCCACGTGTCATTCACATGGACCATCCTTCAGCCTGTACCATGAATTGTACCATGGTTAAAGATTCTGTGCCAGCTTCTGAGATCAGGAAGTAGGAAATGGGAATGGGAACACTTTGTCACAGGCTGATAAAAAAGTTCAAGCTTTTATGCCTCTAGTGGAGCCAGTATCTACACTGAAGAACAAGCTTTGTGAGCAGTTTATTAAAATTGACATTAAAATTCACACACTCATAATGTGATTTCTTGGGACTGCATTTGTTTTGGCATTTTTAAGGGACAAGCATGGTTTCCATTGTCATCATTGCCAGATTTTGCCATTCTACTTCCTTCCACTAAACTGGTCCTTCATCTGAAGCAGCTCTGAGCTGCTCACAGTGCATCTTTACAAGTGGTTTTTCTCCCACGATACACTCACTTCATTTTGGAGGTTTGTATATAAACACAAAGACTAATGAAATCTTTATTCCTACCTTCCAAACCTAACAGCCAAATACCCAGCAGCCAAGGACCCCAGAAGCCCACCAATGCTATAGATGGAGACAATAAAGGACCACATCAAAGTAATCAGTTCTTCAGTGGGAGAAGAGCCATATCTCTTCAGCCAGGTCTCACTGATGAAACTTTTGATGTACTTCAAAAGAAAAACAGAAATCAATGGACTCAGTCAATATGCTTTTAAATAATTGCACCTCTGTTTTACTTCCCCAACCTAATTACTGCCATTTTGATACATTTCTATCAGCACCTTGGTTGAAAGCGTAGTCTCAGTGAAATTAAAAAATTCTGCCAGTAACATTCCTTAATGTTCTAGAATGAGCTGCAATGAATAAATGTATCAATATTTAATATGAGCAATAAGAAAGTAGCAGTTTCATCTTCTATTTATGTGCTAATCTCTGATTGTTTTGCTACCTGACCTTCCACTCCATTCCTGCTGCTCTGTATGTCTCTCTTGTCCACCTGCTGAATCCTGGCTGATGCCCTGAGTAAAATCCAGGTTTGACTTTCACTGAAATCAGGATTTGTCCCTCAATGTGGCCCATTGGGGGATCTCTCTGCCCTACTGTTCATAACTCTCACAGCACCCTCATTCTTGATGAAGGTTCTCAGTGTGATAACAGTGTGAACTTCATGTCCTTGGCACCATTGAGGATGACAAACACCTCCTCTACTTTTCTTTTTCCAGCTGCAGGTATCAGCATTTACCTCAGGTCTAGATCTACAGCCCTCCCCTGTCCTGTTTCACCTTACAAACTGTCACACCAAGTGTGTGTGGCCAAGGACATAATTCAAAGGACTCCCTGAGTATAATCCAGCTCAGGAAGAGGGAAATGGCTGACTTTATAGTAAACATTCATCCTCCTTTTTCACAGCTCTGTCACAACAGACAGTATTTAAAACCCAATGAAACACAAGAGCAATAGCAGCTACACTTAGAACTAAGAAATCACAATAAGTCTATTTCTGAAAGCAAAAGTTAGTAATTGCACACAGAGGCAGGAATTCATAAAAACATTGAAATTATTGCTGTGACCTGAAGCTTACCTCTGCAGGAGAATTGATAATGGAGACCTGCAGCCCATACTGGAAAGCCCCACCAATGCCCAAAACTAAAGCCAGGAGGAAAAGATTGCAGCTCATTTTCTGGCAGGCAATAAAAACAGCAAACAAAAGCCAGTGTAGTTCTTCAGGTATGTCCCATTTCACCTTCACAGCTCACTCTCACAGCTTGAGCAATCCCACCTGCTCCTCCAAGCCCAAGGAGCCAGCACTCTAGAGTGCTGTAGAAGAACACAGCTATTAAAGCACAGGAGAACGAGAAATTTGAAGAGTCCCAAAGGTCATTGCTGTCTCACAGAACCCAGTTACACACTTCAGTGCTTCTGTCTTCAGCTTTGGGCATCTTAATCTGCACAGCCATGGGGTAAATTGTTGCAGAAGCATTGTGCAATGTGCAACGTGCAAGCATCATGTGCATCATTTCCATCTATTTGGCATTCCTCCTTCTCCTTTCTCACGCATTATCTCACCTAAATGACTTGGCTGACACTACATAAGCATCCAGGGACTGAAGGTCATTCCTAGATACAGTAATCTTTTTTGTGCTTGAAATCTCTTCTATGCCTTGATGATTAGTGCTTAAAGTGACTTTGGAAAGATGATTTATAAACTTCCTTATAGTTCACATCTTCAGAGAGTAAAATACTTTTTCTGCAAAACAAATTATTTTACTGAAATAAAAGTAATGGAGCTGGCCAAAACTGGTCCTCCAGTGTATTTTACTGATGAAACAGTGCAGTGTGTGCTGCAGTTACTGCCATAACTAAGAATATGAGCAAGACACTTGCTCCACTGAATTTTCATTCCAATGAATGAAGCCTGTAACTTTATTAAGAACTTGCAGTTGTTTTTCCTTATAGACTTGTATAAACCATTGTTTCTGTCCAGTCTTCCAGCATCACATATGAAAATCTCCTTGGTGTTAGGAACTGACTTTTTCCTGCTGATACTGGTAGTTCATGATACCATTGTAAATCTTGTTTGCACTATGCATGCTTCTAATTCACAAGTCTGGATGGAAAAAAGGGTTTTTGTGACAATGCCAAATGAGGTGGACTGTGAGGGTGCTGAGACACTGGAAGAGGTTTCCCAGATAAGTTGTGGATGCCCCCTCCCTGGAGATGTTTTAAGGCCAGGCTGGATGAGGCACTGAGCCACCTGATGTAGTGGGAGGTGTCCCTGCCTATGGCAGAGGGGTTGGAACTAGATGATCTTTAAGGTCCCTTCCAACCCAAATTATGCTATGATTCTATGGTTAGAAAGGGTCTATAGACACACCTGCTAAGGCCAGATGGACTGGGTGAGGCCAATGGTGTGAAGTTCAACAATGCCAAGTGCCTGGTCATGCACCTGGGTCACAACAACCCCAAGAATGCTACAGGCTGTGGCAGAGTGGCTGGAGAGCTGCACGGCAGAAAAGGTCCTGGGGTTGCTGGTGGACTGCTGGCTGAGTAGGAACCAGTGTGTGCCCAGGTGTCCAACAAGGCCAACATCATACTGGCCTGTCTGAGGAACAGCATGACCAGCAGAACTAGGGAAGTGATTGTCACTCTTTCCTAAGCACTGGTGAGGCCACATCTCAAGTACTGTGAGGGTGGTGAAGCACTGGAACAGGTTGCCCAGAGAGGTTGTGGATGCCCCCTCTCTGGAGATGTTCAAGACCAGGCTGGACAAGGCACTGAGCAGCCTGATGTAGTGCCTATGGCAGGGGGGTTGGAACTCAATGATCTTTAAGGTCCGTTCCAACCCAAACTATTCTATGATTCTATGTCAGTTTTAGGTTCTTCATAACAAGAAACACATTGAAGTGCTGGAGTGAGTTCAGAAAAGGGCAATAGAGCTGGTGAGCAGTCTGGAGGACAAATCTTGTGAGAAGAGGCAGAGGAAGCTGGAGGTGTTCAGCCTGGAGAAGAGGAGGCTAAGGGGAGACCTCACTCTCTACAATTCCCTGAAAGGAGGCTGCAGCCAGGGAGGAGTCATGCTCTTCTCCCAAGGAACAAGGGATAGAACAAGAGGAAATGGCTTCAAGTTGCATCGGGGGGGGTTTAGGATCAATCCTAGGAAAAATCTCTTCATCAAATGTGTTCTCAGGATGTACCTGAAGGACATGTAGACATGGTGCTGAAGGACATGTTGTAGTGGTCTTGTCAAGGGCTTGGAATCCACGATCTGAAAGATCCTTTCCTACCTGAACAATTCTATGATTTCATATCAGTAGGATAATGACAGAAAAGTGAGGAAATCCCATAATTTCAGTGTATCAACAAAGCCTGCTATAGTTCCCTCTTTCAGGGTGGAAGCAAATTATAAAGTATCAGAGTGAATTAGAACCAGAAACGCTCATTAACCATTTAGAATTAACTCAACAGAAATTGTTTAAGATGTTTCCTGTAATCACTTCAGAATCGGCTGATCACTGGAGTCTGATTGTGAGTTATTCTGTGAATTACTTGGTACCTATGACATGAAATACAACCCTCCTACGATTTATTCTTTGTAAGTAAATTCGGCTTGAAGGAATAATCATAGAATCATAGAATAGTTCGTGTTGGAAGGGACCTTGAAGATGATCGAGTTCCAACCCCCCTGCCATAGGCAGGGACACCTCCCACTACATCAGGCTGCTCAGTGCCTTGCTGGAGTTGTGCTGCTAGCGGCTATAAAGCAGTGTTTGTAGCGAAACTACCACATTTTCTTGGCTGGGGGTGAAAGCCTGGTGCAGGCTTTACTCAGCAGTGTTGTGCGGGGCCCTGCCCGGCCCCTCCGCCTCCGCCCGCCCGTCTCCCCTCCGCCGCCGCCTTTAGCGACCACCCTGGGCGCCGCTCCTTAATGCGGGCGATTCCTCCCCTTGTTGTCCCGCAGGGCCATGGCGGATGGGTCCTGACCAGCTCAGAACCTCCCCACGGCCCGACCTCTTCGCTTTCCACGACCTCAGACAAAGGAGCCCGGCCCCGCCAGCGCCGGCCGCGCCCTCCCGCCGCCCGCTCCCGCCGTCCAGCTCCCGCTCCCGCCCCCTCCTCCCTCTCAGTGGCCGGGCGTTGCGAGGGCATGTGGTTTTGGCGTCTCTATTGGCAGAGCGGGTTAACATGCCGGGGACTTCTCCAATGGCTACCGACATTTCAAATCCGCCACAGACGAGCCTGGTGAGGCAATTGGCCGGGCGCGGGCAGAGTCCCGCCTGCGCACACCGGAGCGGCCTTGGAGCAGGCGTTTAAAGATGGCGGCGGCGAGACGGGGCGGGGGATGGTGTTGGTGAGGCGGCTGAAGGGGCCCTCCGCCTCCCCCTTCTACTCGCGGCGGAGCGGCGGGGACACCGGGCATGGCTCAGGTGGGTGCTGGCGCCTTAGGGTGACGGGGAGTGCCGGCAAGAGCGGGTCCGAGAGCCGGCAAGGAGCCCTTCCGTCCCGTCAGGCCGCGCCGGCTGCGGGGGCCGCCGCGCTCCTCGCCCCGCTGCTGCGCCGCCACCGCTCCTCCGGGCACACGGAGGAGCCTGTCCCCGAGCGGCACAGGCGAGCGCTCGCTCCAGCCGGCGGCGAGGTTCCCTCACCGGTGGGGGGTGCCATGAGGTGTTCTTCCCTCCCACCGAGCCTCTGACTGGAACGTTCTTACCTTAGGGCTGGTGCATGTGTTGTTCGGAAGGTGTTCTTTTAGGGGAGATGGAGGCTGGTTTGTTTTCCGGGACGCCTCTCTCATGGCTCCCGCCGCGGAATTGCATTGGGGGTAGTGAAAGGAAACGCCGTGCCTTGTCGCCGAGAGGGTGGCGAGACACTGGCCCGGGTTGCTCAGGCGGGTGGTGGAGGCCCCATTCCTGGAGATATTGAAGGCCAGGCTTGCTTAGGTTCTCAGCAACCTCATGTAGTGTAGGGTGTCCCTGCTCACTGCAGGGGGCTGGACTGGCCTTTGAAGGACCTTTCCAACCCTCTGGTTCTTTTCCCTGCTTGTTCAGCTTGGGGAAGAGAAGGTTCGGGGGGACCTCAGAGTAGCTTCTCAATATCTGAAGGGGGCTACAGAAAGGCAGGGGTAGGACTTTTGAATAAGATATGTGATGGGCGGACTAGAAATAATGGATGTAAATTGGAAAGGGGGAGATTCAGGCTAGATATAAGAAAGAAATTCTTTATGGTGAGGGTGGTGAAACAGTGGAAGAGGTTGCCCAGAGAGGCTGTGGATGCCCCCTCAATCCCTGGAGGTGTTTAAGGCCAGGCTGGACAAGGCACTGAGCAGCCTGATGTAGTGGGAGGTGTCCCTGCAGGGGAGGTTGGAACTTGATGGTCTTTAAGGTCCCTTCCAACCCCAACTATTCTATGATTCTATGTCTCCTCCTCTGCAAAGTTAGGAAGAAAAGGCAGACCCTTACTAGTGTGTGCGTGTGGTTGGTCGCTATTTCCAGTTTTGTTGCCCTAGGGTGTTGAGGATAAGGTGGTGTGCCTGTATCTTTCAGGATTCTTCGTTGAAGTACACTTATCCTCTAAGTTTTCTTGTTCAGTCTCTGAAAGGTTTATTTTTCTAACTTATTTCACCCTTTTTTGGCTGGAAAAACAAAAGCCTGTCTTTTGCACCTCTTTTCCTTAAGTTTATCTGTAAAGTATTTTTGCCTGCCATGAGGGTTAGACTCAACAATATTCAGATATTTTCTTCTCATAAATTTGGATTGAATTAATTCCATTTCTGTGCTCATTTGGGTTGTGAGTTGCAAGTATTGATTTTAGGCCTTTAATTTCAGGTAACTGAATTTAAGTGTTCCTGTATTTTTAAACTCTGTGTGAACAATTGGATCTTCTTTTGGGTGGTACATTTTGATTACTAGGGTTATTTTGATTTCTTTAGATAACAAGGGAAATTCTGTTTCTTATATCTGATGCTTCTGTGGGTTGAAGTCTTATGAACTTGAGGAGCTCTTTAACATTATCTGTATTTTCTGCTGATGTTACTGGATTTCTTAGACCACTTTCATGACTTACTTGAAGCATGTTTCCTTCATGAATCTTTCTGTGCAGTGTTTAACTCAAGAGTGTATGTCATGTGAGATTTCCTGTTTTGGTTTAAACAAAATGTAGTCTCCTTGGGTTTGTTTTTTTAATTTTTTTTGGCTGTTGATAATAAGGTTAACATAATGTATCAAAAAGATAATATAGGTATAATAAAGAAAGATCATGAGTGATTACTTTGGTAAGAGTTAAAGCTAACCAGATCTTTCAGCATGATCAGTGCCTCTTGAGTTGCTGCTTGGAGCCCGTGGTTAGGGAAGACTTTATTTGTTTAGCAAATACAGAGCATTTGCTCTGAATCACTCTTCCTTTTGGGATTCATTGAATGTGAAGCAAGTCGTTTCCTATAAGGAATTTAGTTACTTTTTTAAAAGTGCTGCTTGGAGAGAGAGTCTTTGGTGTGTTGTTCCTTTCTCCTGATGGCAGCTACAGGTATTCACAAAGAAAATCTGTTCTTTATTGAACTCGCTTGTAAATCTGCCAACAAACTGTACAGTGAAGGGAGTTCTTTGAGTTTGAGCAGCATTGGTTACAAATTTTAAGATAATATCTCGAGAATAGAGACTCTTCTCTGTGTCTACCTCTGTCTGTCCTGACTGCAGAATTGTCAGTAGTACTTACTAAACAAAGAATTGGTGATTTTTTTTTTCTCTCTGCCTTCATGGAACATCTATAAAACAACCAAACCAAGACTTTGCTTTTGTTGTGACTTGTGCTGTTTGCTACATTACACTTTGATGTCAACTACCATGTGTTTTTGAGTTTACCTTGTTGCATGAAACTTTAAAAAAATCTGAGCAAGCAGTTAAAGACCTGAAATTTCCATGTGTTGGGCATCTGCAGAGTATGAGCTGTGCTTTTGAGTTTCCAGAGCTCCTTCATTGTCCTGTACTGGCTGTTGAAGGTGTCACTGGGCCTCTGCATCTTTTTGAGGAAACTTTGTGGGAATTGTTGATGGAACTTGGTGGAACACTAGAACATAAAATGTATTCTTCCAGGGCAGATTTGCCAAGGGTTGCAATAGACTAACTTATGCAAAGTATGGTTTTATCTATAGTCCATATTAAAAAAGAAAACAAACCAACACATGGTTATTGGATTTCTTCCATCTGAAGTTGATTTAGCTTTTTTTAACCTATGGACTCATCTAATTTCGTCTTTTTTTCAAAATTCCTAATGTCTAAAGGAAAACTTTCTTTGGCTCCGTTGTGTGGGTTTTATTCTTTTACAGACCACAATAGGAAGGGCGTATTATAACATTGTCTGTCAGGAAAGTAAATGGGAACTGGGCCTGTGTTATTCTACTGTTCCCTTAAGAGGGAACTGTACCTTAAGAGGGAGGTGGTGTAGACCACTGTAGCTGTAGAGCTGCCAGACTCTGTTATCTCACCCCAGGGAAGTGACAGGTTTAGGGCTAGAAATGCAAAAGCCACTTTAAACTCATCTTGGCCTGGTAATTTTTCTGGCAGTGAGCTGTTGTGCAATTCATTATTCCAAAATTGACAAGAATCTCATGCTTAATAGTGTCTTAATGTAAGCAAGGCATCTTTTCTGTAGAGTGAAGTACAGCATCAGCAGAGCTAGGCTGGTAAATAATAATATCCTGTGTGTTGGCATTGATGTTGTTAAAATTCTTTGTGGTGTAGAAGCAAGACACGCATTAGGGTGTGGAAACTGCACTGATGATCGTATCCTAGAACTTTGCAACAGTCACTCTAGTTGGACCAGGTCACCTTTCATCATGTGGAGAAGTAGCACTCTTGAGTTCTACAATCCCTATTTCAGCATTTCATTTCTGTGTAAAATAGTCTTGTTTTGTATTTCAAAGAGCCTTCTGGAAGACTAAGTGGGAAAATTCAAGTATTTAGTTCACAGGAGTTGCTGAACTTGTACTATGACTTACAAGTCATTTGTTCAGAATTGACAATGAAAACATTAATGATTTATTGTTAAAAACTTAATAATTTGCCATTTTTATTCCTTTTTTAATATAAAGATGAGAAATGGGAATGGTTATTGGGCAAATACATTTCTACTGATGCTCTGTGTAGCATTGGGTGTTTTGGAAGCTTTTGGAAGCTCTTGGAAGAAGGAACTGATCACTATTCAGGTGACTATAATAATTTTGTAGGATGGAGTGGATTTAAATATTTAAAATAAGCAGCTGTATTGGAGAATACTTTTGTATTTGAGACAATGGGGTTATTCTAGAACTTTTATCAAAGCTGAGTTTTTCCCTTAGTAATTCCACAGTGCATGTCAAGCTCAAACACCTTGAATGTGATGTGTCAGATTTGTATGTATTAAAAAAATGAATCTAAATTAATGAATAGCCCCATCACAAAATATGAACTATGCTGCTGCCCCAGAAAAACTTTATTTCCACACCACTACAATAAAGTTTGCTTTGTTGTCTGTTTTGCTTTCTTCCAGCTCCCAGGTAGGTAGCTTCTGTATGCTGTTGAATTGTAATTGCTCCCATTTTACCTACTGATTCCCAGTTTCTTGTCATGTCCCAGTTGGTGTGTGGATGTTGCTGTTGATTTGTTGTGTCTGGGCTGGTGTAGAGATACCTTAGAGAATTGTATTTGGCTTCTCTAAGTCCCTCAAGCCAACTCAGGTGTTCTGCCCTATTGACTTCAAATGTTAACACAACAATACTAGGACTGGGAACTTAGCTTTCCAGAATACTCCTGTAGGCTTTCCCTGTTGCCTGGAAATACTTTGAACAGAAAAAAAAAAAATTAAAAAATCAACCAACTGTCTATCTCAGGCAGGGTCACACTGCTTTATTTCTACCTGATAGGAAAATTTAAGCCCTGTTTGGGGTGGTATGGAGGGACTTGGAGAAACCAAAACAGCAGGTAAGAAGTGTTTCCTTTCCCTGTGTGCTTATAGTCTGCACAGATGACAGAAGTGCAATTAAAGGAATCATTAGACATGTTAGAAAGAACCCTCTTGATGTAAAAAACTAAACCATTCACTTTGCATAAAATTTCTTAGCCTATCTGCATGTTTTTACAAGTTTAGATTACCTTCTGAATGCTGTCCAGAATTAATTAGTGCTTTGTCACGATGTATCTAGACACAAATTCTTTAGGCATAACAAATACATAGTCCATAATAGCACAGAATGTCATAGATCAAGTGTCTAGTGTCTGGAAAGTCACGTGTTGTGTGTTTGTAGTAATTGGAGGTTTCCTATTCAAGCTTCCCAGAATTGAAAAATATTCAATAACTGTTGGAAACTGTTTCTATAAGTCGGTAAATCATGTTGGTGTTGCAGATTGTCTTTATCCCTAAGCTAATTACCCTTGCTGCTGTGTGGGTGAGTATAGTCCAAATACCAGGTTGTTTTAAATAAGATTTCCCACCCCTGCCCCCTGCAATGCTCTGGTTTTAGTCTGGTCCCTACAAATGCCCTGCCTGCTGACCAAGCAGAGATCATCACTAAATTACTCAAGCAACTATATGTTAATGGATTTTTTTCATGCTAGTGTACAGATCATGCAGTAAACCCAGTGTAATTTCACCCTCATTCAAAAGGATATCAAGATTCCCTGCTTCTGGTACGGTAAAAATGTCACTCTACTGGAAATGCATGCCAGAAGGAGTGTTGTTTTTTCTTTTTGCATAGGGTATGATCTCTGATATTTTTGTTTCTGGGACAAACATCTTTTTTCTTTCTTTTTTTTTTTTTTTTTAGGTTAAAAGAAGAAAGGGAGACCTGCGTGTCCAATGAAGATGCAGTCTTAGTCTTCAGCTACTTAAGCTGAATGCATTGTGATTTCCAATAATTGAGACAGTGATTCTGAAAGCTGTCTACATTAATGAAAAGAACAATGTAGTCAGCTTAACTGAATCATCAGTGTTGCATATTGAATAGGACATGATAAACCAATCTTGATGGACTTATGCATGTTAGGATTATAGATATAAACATTTATTGAAGCGTTGTTTTATTTAAAAAAACAAAACAAACCAGTAGTTTTAAAAATGGAGAGCTATGAAAATGCACCACCCCTCCCTAAAGAACCTGCAAGAGAAATGAATGTGGAGAATCATACTTGTCCCCCACCTCTGCCGCCTAACGAACAGCCTCCACCACCTCCCCTGCAAACGTCCAGTGACGCAGAGGTAATGGACGTTGGCTCTGGTGGTGATGGACAGTCAGATACCCCTGCTGGGGACACGCACAGCAGGACACAGCTGCTCACAAAGGGATCTGCCTGCTACAAAAGTCGTCTTATTATAGACCCTAATAGTAGTGACCAAAGCCCGAGAACTGCTCGTCACGCACCTTCAGGTCGCAAGTTCACCCCAGATCTTAAGTTACTGAAAGATGTAAAGATTAGTGTTAGCTTTACAGAGAGCTGCAAAAGCAAAGATAGGAAAGTTCTGTACACTGGAGTTGAGCAGGATTATAAGGCAGATGCAGATTTTGGTATTAATAATGTCAACGGGGATTTGCATGTTTGTCCTTTCGGTGATAGTAATGGGAAAGCTCTAGGAGTAGGGGGTGAAAGTGATGACAAAAAGGATGATGAAAATGATGCTGATCAGGAAAAAAGAGTAGAATTTGCAGTTCTGGATGAGCTAGAAGATTTTACCGACAATTTGATGGAAATAGATGAAGAAGGAGGAGGGTTCACATCTAAAGCAATCGTTCAAAGGGATAAAGTGGATGAAGAAACCTTGAATTACTCATATGAGGTAAGTAAATCCACAGGGTTTTGGTGGGCAAGAGATTTCAAGCAGCTAGAAAAAAAATATAAAGAAGTTCACTGAAACATTCTCTTCTACAGATGTGCAGAGTAAAAATGCAGAATTTTTAGAGACAAAACTTTGGCTGAAAACTTTTATGAGTTTTGTTGGTCAAGCTTCCAGGTTTTGTGTCTGCTTCTGTAGTCTTTAAAAATAACACTTAATGGGTTTCTTACAGAATTGCAGCTCATTTTATCACAAAAAACATTGGTTCTCACTTATAAAAACTTATTCTCTTATTTTTCAGTCTTTTTACTGGGATTGTTGGAAATTTCTAGTTGCTCTCTGTATGGAATTCCACAGAGAAAATGTATACTTTGGAAGGGGGCAGGGCATTTAGTAGATCCAGAAGGACAGTGTCTGATGAAGTCTCTTTCAGGATGACTTTGATAATGATGTGGATGCTCTGCTGGAGGAAGGTCTTCGAGCACCTAAAACAAGGAAACTAGAAAATGAGAAATATGGTGGTGAAAGCGATCACCAGTCTGATGGAGAAACAAGCGTGCAGCCAATGATGACCAAAATTAAAACTGTACTTAAAAGTAAGTTGAAGGTCAAGAAGTATCAGACTATTTTGTGCTTACATGTCTGTAGGACTGAGGAATATTGGCAAGCAAAGTTTAGGAAGGTTTCCTAATGTAAGATGTGGATTTTCATGTTCCTTGACAGTGAAGTTGGGTTTTTTTCTTCTTTTTTTGGGGAGTGCTTTTGATCTTCATCTGCTTTATGTAATGAGAATGTGTTTTAGCATGTGAATTTGTGGAAGAATTCTGAAGCCTGTTGCTTTCCTGATGGGGTAGTGAACAAAAATGACCTGGTTTTATCTCCAATACTGCAAGAGTGCTTGAGACATCACTACTTTAGTTACATAACTTCTGTTGTCGAAGTTGCTCTCTGTAAAGTCTTTATGCATTTCTGGGTTAAAAAAATATCATTATGAAAGTTACTCCTTAAGTTTCATCATGTGTTTCAGACTACTAATAAAGAACTGTGAAGGTGAACCAATCCAGAAGAATGCAACTGAAGACAGTGTGAAATATAGTTCAAATTTTAACATGCTCTAGAGGAGTATTTTAGAGCTTCATTGTATTCTGAAATAAACCAAATGGAGGAAATTCACTAAAATGTGAAAAATCAGCCTGTACAGAAATTTGGTGCTACTATTGTAGTTGAAAGCATAATAGAATCTCTCATTTTGCAGGATTTAATGTGGGATAGAAGCATATACTTTCTTTATTGAAGTGAAACAAAACCTTTCTACTGAACTTTTTAGTCTGATTTCAGTGTCAGTGTATCCTTTTGAAATGGAAAAAGCAATAAAAAGAAAAATGTTGATTCTCTTAAAATTCTTCTGAGCTGTGTCTTAAGTTTAAAGAGATTCTTTGCCTTAAAGGTCGTGGACGCCCTCCTACAGAACCTTTGCCAGATGGATGGATCATGACATTCCATAACTCAGGCATTCCTGTATATCTGCACAGAGAATCTAGAGTTGTTACCTGGTCTAGACCGTACTTCTTGGGAACAGGAAGCATCAGGGTGAGAGCTGGCAGTTATTTTAAAAACCTGCTGAGATTTAAAAATTAGTTGTGTTCCTGCAAATAGCTGAATGTTTTTCTTCTTTGTCAGGCTGCTTTCCAGTGTTAAATTTAAGGCACTTGAGCAACCAACTCCTCTGTTTGTGAAAGGTTTATGACTTTTTTTCTTACGTTGTCTTGTTTTGCCATTTGTGCAGTGAGTTTGGATAGTTACAGTGAATGTTATGCTTTTATTTGGGGCCTTTTTTCTACCACGTGGCTTCAGAGGGTTGATTCTATTCCATCATGAAGTCTGTTTAGATAATATACTTATTTATAGCTGTAAAGAAGCTTGAGCTGTGGCTTATGGTCCACACTTAGAATCATAGAATAGTTTGGGTTGGAAGGGACCTTAAAGATCATTGAGTTCCAACCCCCCTGCCACTGCATCAGGCTGCTCAGTGCCTTGTCCAGCCTGGTCTTGAACACCTCCAGAGAGGGGGCATCCACAACCTCTCTGGGCAACCTCTTCCAGTGTTTCACTACCCTCACCTTAAAGAATTTCTTTCTTATATCTAGCCTGAATCTCCCCCCTTCCAATTTACATCCATTATTTCTAGTACTCCCATCACATCCACTTACAGAAGTAAGAGTGTAATGTTCATTAATCCAAGGAATCTGCAGAAATTTGGTTCAGTATCATGGGCTTAAACCCTCAGAGAGCTCAGTGGATTTTATGGAAGCATTTAATACTTGCCATTAATTGAGCAGGGATCTGAAGCAGCAAAATGTACTTTGAAGTGTAGTGTCAGTGTTACACAGTGCTGAGTTACCACCAGGGTGGTTGTACTCAGATCTTTGGTAGAGCAAGAAATGCTGAGTAAAGGGACACTTAAGGCTAGACCAAGGAAGTGTCACTTCTCTCGAAGACATCTTTTGCATTTGAGTTTTGCTTTTGGTGACATTGAGGTACTGAAACCTTGTGTGTTTTATGTTTGTAGAAACATGATCCTCCCCTCAGTAGCATTCCCTGCTTGCATTACAAAAAAATGAAGGAAAATGAAGAAAGGGAACAAAACAATGATATAACCCCCAATGGGGAAGTATCACCGATAAAGCATCTAGATAAATCATCTGAACTGGACTGCCAGGCAGAGGAACCAGACTCGACTGCTGCTGATTCTGGGCCTTTAGATGACAAAGATCCCTCAGGTGGAGATGCAGCACAAGGAGCCTTAGGACAAGTTAAGGCCAAAGTTGAAGTATGTAAAGATGAATCTGTAGGTATGTATGGAGTGGACTCTTCTTGGCTAGAATTGGAGAGACAATGTTTTATTCCAGGCTTGGCATCTAATTAATACCACACCTGAGATCCAAGTTGCTATCTGTGTTTTTTCAAATGCAGAGATCTGGAGATTTCTTTAAGAAGAATGCAAATAGATAGTGGAGGTTTTTCCTGAAGACTGGAGAGTCCACATGCAAAAATATAAACATTTTAGAAGTTTCATCCTGAAGATTTTACTTCAGTTTAATAGGATTGCTCAGTGTATATGTGTTGCTGATTGTTATTACACTGAGGTATCAATTATAACTGTGACTTGCATTTGGAATTCCTTGTTGAAGGAAACAATGGTAGCAGCTTAGTTTGGTTTTGTTTATTTCTAGTGATCCTACTCTGTTTTTGCTGATTGTATCTGCAGAAATATCCTATGGAGGGGAGCAATCTTCTAGTATTCTCTGAAAATTAATGTGTTAAATTTAATTAGAGGCTAATAGCAATTCATGTAGCAGCATTGCATAATGTTTTGTGATGTGCTGTTTAAGAAATGGGCAGCAAGAGTCAGCTCTGGGCTCAGGAAACTGAGTCTGATGCCATGACCATGATTATTTACTGTGTTCCTTGCTTCAGGAGATGTGAAGGTGAGCAGGTGATTAAGTAAATCACTAGTGTTTTGTACTAACTCTTTGGTATCTTGCTGATTAGGGCTTAGTTAAACCTTCAAGTGACAGAATAAAAGGCTTATTTTGTTTTTCAGTTTGCACAAAAGTTTTGCACTTTATCCAGGAGCAGCAAAACTTGTAATTAGTTCCTTTGTTATAAAATAGCACCTTGACCAGTGCTGCTGCTCTGAGTCTGAAAAATGTAATTATGTTTAAAGTGGTGAAAATAGATGACTCAGTGGTGAAGAAGAGAGAGTAACTTGGTTGTGTTTCTTAGATCTGGAAGATTTTAGGCACTATCTTGAGAAACGTTTTGACTTTGAGCAAGTTACTGTTAAAAAATTCCGAACCTGGGCTGAGAGGCGACAGTTCAACCGTGAGATGAAGCGGAAGCAGGCGGAGTCTGAGAGGCCTATTTTGCCTGCCAACCAGAAGCTCATCACCTTGTCTGTGCAAGATGCACCTACAAAGAAAGGTTAGTTTGTCTACCTGGGGTTCAGGTACTCTGTATCAAGGATTAGTTGCAGTTCTAAGCTTGACTGGAAAAAAAACCAAACTGTAGTAAGTCCACTCTCGTTCTACAGTTATGTGTTTGTGCGCCCATCATGTCACACAGAGAAGGAAAAATGCTGTCAAATATGCTTTATATTTAAAAGAATAATCCCTAAAGGAAAGGAAAGGATTTTTATCTTAAGTTGCAGTCCTGGCAACTGGTTATGACATTCAACTGTTTGTAACTGGGTGCTGTTACTGAGAATCCTGCCTCATCAGTCCTGTCTGATTCAACAGCATTGCACTGCTGCTCAAATTATAACTTGTCATTTACTTACTTGTAGTTCTGGTCTTTAAAGGACAATTTCTCTCTGTCCTCCCCCTTTTTTTTTTGTAGAATTTGTCATTAATCCCAATGGGAAGTCTGAAGTGTGTATCCTGCATGAATATATGCAACGAGTCCTAAAGGTTCGCCCTGTTTACAATTTCTTTGAATGTGGTAAGTTTGCTCTTTTTTTTTTTTCTATTTATCCACATATTTTTTTTCTATTTTTTTTGAGGAGTTTGTCTCGTGCTTGGATGTCAAATAAACCCTAACAACCCCAAACCAATTGACATTTTTCCTAGGGAGTGTTTTGGAAGTCTATGAGTCAAATTCCAGCGGGGAGATGCTTTCTGCATCTTAAATATGGCACTTGAGGGGAAGAGGAATCCTGTGTTTAAAGCCATCAGTGCCTAAATAAACTGAGTGATAACAGATTGAAGTAATATGCATTTGGGATATACTATACCACTTTGTAAAGCCATGTTCCTCACCTTTTTGCTTTAGGTAGGGTCAGGGTTTTTTTTTGGGGGGGAGGCAGGGAGTGGGATACTTTATGGCACAGGAAGCAGTTGCACCTTTTTTTAGCAAGGGGCTTGAAAGGATTGAGTCCTGCAGTCAGCACTCATGCGATTAAATGCCAGGCATCTGAGATCAGTGTGGAATCTGTAATTATTCTGAATTAATTTATCTATACTAGGTATAGGAATACCACTTCCAGTCTCAAAATGTGCAGCTACTGTGTTTAGCATTGCAAAATCTAGGGGGAAGATTATAAATGAATGCTTAAAATTAAGGAGTTCTTCATTATGTGAAGAATTATGTGAATTATCTGGTGGTAGGTCTCTGTTACTGGAAATCTCTATTAGTTATTCCTATAGTGCAATAAGCAATTCTTCAGTCTTACATTCCTCTTGCAGTTTAGAATGAAAAAAACAAACCTTGATAGTTGTGGTATCTGATGTTCTTTTTTCTTTCCAACTTCATTTCCAGAGAACCCAAGTGAACCTTTTGGAGCCTCAGTGATAATTGATGGAGTGACATATGGGGCAGGAACTGCCAGCAGCAAAAAACTTGCCAAGAATAAAGCTGGTAACTTTTTTCCTTTAATAACAACTGCTCAATTCCTTCTGTTTTCATTTCTGCTTTGAAGGTGATGTGTTATCAATAGTGAATCATTTTGTTAATGGTCAGAAGTACACTCCTGCCTTTCTGGTTGAGAGTGATCAGTAGTGCTGCAGAGACTTTTCTAACAGCCTGAAATTCAACATTTTCTTCTTAATTCAAGACCTTCATTGTCATCTTGAACAAGTAGACATTTTTTTTAATCCTTGAAGTGCAAGTGAGTGTCCTACTTGAACATGCTCATCTTATCTGTGAAGTTGTTGTAGGGGTGATTTGAAGTTTGTGTGAAGGGTCCTTTATTCTACTGTTCACAATAATTGTTTTGAAATAACTGTAATTGAGATGTTTAATAATTTTCTGCAGCTCGGGCTACACTGGAAATCCTTATTCCTGACTTTGTTAAACAGACCTCTGAGGAGAAGCCCAAAGATAGTGAAGAGCTTGAGGTACTGAACTCTTGCTTACTGGAGTCTGGGTTTTAAAATCATCACACATTCAATTTCAGATATTAGTGAAAATGTATATTATTGCTTTCTCACATGGAAATGTGAAATTCTTTCTTTATAGCAAGATCTGTGGCAATGAAAACATGTGCTTTTCTGTTGGAATTGAGAAAATTTACTGTGGTGCTGAGAGCTAGTCTTAATGATGCTGGTACATGCCTCTAATGGGTTTAATTGTACTTTTCAAGTATGAAGCATGTTGTAACAGTGCTGCAAAGGGGAAATTAGAGTTAAGAACAGCATTAAGGTTGTCCAGGCACAGAAGCTTAATAACCCTTTTCAATTGCTTTGTAGTATTTTAACCATATCAGTATTGAGGACTCACGGGTATATGAGCTCACCAGTAAAGCTGGACTCTTGTCTCCATATCAGATTCTCCATGAGTGCCTTAAAAGGTAAGGCTGGGGCAAAAGGAGCGGGTTCTGCTCTGTCAGAATGTGTGGGTTGGGGCATGCGGTCGGTTTGGTTTCTGCTGTCCAGGGGTGTCACTGGGTGCTGGTGAGCTGGCTGAGCTGTGCTCCCTGTGGCTGAGAGGCATGGACTGACCTGGTTGGGGCTGCCCCTTCCCTTCCCTCCCCTTTTGGTTGGTTGGTTGGGGCTGCCCCTTCCCTTCCCTCCCCTTTTGGTTGGTTGGTTGGGGCTGCCCCTTCCCTTCCCTCCCCTTTTGGTTGGGGCTTGCTGTTCATGCCTCTTGTCTTCTGAGATTAGCATCTAGTTGTGAGACATAGTTATTTGTTTCTCCTTTATGCAGGCTTGCATTTCCATTCAAGTAAAATTACTGCTCTAGAACAGAACTGTTTTAATTAGGATCTTAATCTCTTAGCAATGTATCTAATTCCACTGCAATGACTGTCAAAGGTAACTGTAACCACTCCAGTTGTTAGTAATTTTCCTCAGTATCTAACACAGATTTTCTTTGTGCCCTAAGAAACCATGGAATGGGTGATACGTCCATAAAGTTTGAAGTGATTCCTGGTAAAAATCAGAAGAGTGAATATGTCATGACTTGTGGGAAGCACACGGTGCGAGGCTGGTGTAAGTACAGGCCTTGCTCTGACCCCAGTAGGATCTTTCTCTTTCTGTTTGTCCATTCTGTAGGTGCTTGTTAGAGGCTTTATCCTGCTCTTTGTCTGGTACCTCAATTTTGAGTAACCAAGTAAACACTAGTGTCATCTGCTAATGTCTAATGCCACTACTGGTATTTTTTCTAATTATTTTTACAGGCAAAAACAAAAGAGTGGGGAAACAACTAGCTTCTCAGAAAATCCTACAGCTACTGCATCCACATGTGAAAAATTGGGGTTCTCTTTTGCGTATGTATGGTAGAGAGAATAGCAAGATGGTGAAACAGGTGAACATAACTTTGTAACTTCCCTTGTCACTATGTTTTTGCTTTTGTATATGTCTGTGGTTTTAAATTTGGTTACAATGAAGCTTTAATGGTTCCTGTTTTGATGTACTAGTGTTGTCTTGGTCAAGACAAAGGCAGTGTGCTCTTGATGAGAAATTCTCAGTTCTTCTGCACTGATTCTCAGAGTGTGCTACTGCCGGGCCCTGAGATCAATGCTGGGGTTGGGAAGAAATCTGTTAATCTTGCATCTTCCAGGCTGAAATGATAGTTAATGTTTAACCAGCTCATGTGAATATCTTATTACTTAAATGTATAAAGTACAGATTTAAACTTTTGCACCACATTTTTTTTTAATAAAAAAAAAGCTCATTTGTTGTTGCATGTGGTCCTGTCAAATAGGAAACTTCTGATAAAAGTGTGATAGAACTCCAGCAGTATGCCAAAAAGAACAAGCCAAATCTGCACATCCTGAACAAGTTACAGGAAGAAATGAAAAAATTGGCCCAGGAAAGAGTGAGTACCTGCTCTCCTCTACCTACTGGTGGGAGCAAAGCCATGGGCTGGGCTTGCCAGTTGTTAGAATTTTTGCAAACTTGGTGGGGTGAGGGGGCTGCTTTCAGTGAGCTTGTTCATCCTCTCTTTTTAAACGTGTTTACTGAAGTAAGTAAAATTATTTTTAACACGATAACAATCTCAGATTGATGCATTTTTTTGGCTGAACTGGCTCAAAATGTTTAAAAAATAGCCTGGTGATGTTTTATTCTCATTGTGAACTCTGGGTTTGTTTCCTCTTCTGTAGGAGGAAACACGAAAGAAACCCAAGATGACCATTGTGGAGTCAGCCCAGCCTGGCAGTGAACCTCTGTGCACCGTGGATGTGTAATAAGAGAACTTACAAGTTGGGGAGCAATACCACAAAAAGAAGAACTAGATTTTCAACAAATGTTTGCTGCAGAATGCCAGATAACTCTGAAAATCCAAGCTGCTTCAGTTATGCATTGTTCTTTTTTGCAACATCAGGGCAATATTACTTTTTCCTACTTTATTTTTCTTTTTTTTCTTTTTTTTTTAATACCTCTGAGATACATCTGTTTTTAAAGGATTGATGCTATAGATCTCTACTTGGGCAAATGCACAGAGGACAGGCATGTTCACACAGGATAAACTCAGTCAAGCACTTTTTCCTGGAGAGCCATCTGTGCTGTTTAAAGCTGGATGTGTTTTTTTAAGGATTAAATTCAGAATTTCTATATGCAGTTTGAAGCTGGTATTATATATATATATACACATTCATATATATGTATATATAAAAGAATTCTATGTACATTTTCTTGTATGAACATGCCTAAAACTATTTTTGTGAGAGATTTTGTTGCATTTCAGCACATAATAATATGCACTGATAGGACACTTCGGTGACAGATACATGAAAGTGATGAGCAATGTTCCTAATGCCATAGGATTAGGCCAGTAATGCTGTTTCTTTTGTTCTTTGACCTTTTTCTCTCCTGCCAGGTGATATTATTCAGGATCAGTATGCAAAATTTTCTACTGCTTTGAAAAGAACAAGAATATCTGGCAGTGTTAAGAGCATCAGGCTGGGTATATAAAATTACTGGGGTTTCTTTGAATTGAAAAGAGCCTGTGTTAGTTTACAGATCAGGAAAAATGATCTGGGGGAATTATGGCCCTATTTTATTTGATTTTAAAACACCAGCTGTAATTTGAAAGGCTGTTTTCAAAGCTTGGACCCAAAACACAGCTGAGAGTGAAAATATTCTGCCAATGAGATGTTCAAAGACCTTCCATTCCCTTCTCCTGCCAATAAAACTTCATCTATTTGGAGTCAGAGTACATCTGACTCGCCAATTAAGTCTTAATTTGCACTTTACATGCAAAAACTTTAAAAAAAAAAAAAATAAAAACAACCCAAACCTGAAATAACTGCAGCCATTTAGGTGTGTTTCAAACCTTTTTTGTTTTGCTTTTTTAATTGCATTTTTAGCATTTAAAGAAAAAAAAAAACTTTTTAACTTCTGCAAGGAAAATTTAGAATGTAGATTGGAATATGGCCTAGAGTAATAAATAGGATGAGACCATCACGGGTTATACTGAGAACTAAGCAAATAACAAACATGCAGCTGTTGGGGGGAATGCAGAGCTCGGGTCACTTCTGAGGCTTTAGCAAGCTGGGAAGGTGAGGAGGAGATATCTGTGGCTCTGGCTCCACATGGGGTGGTTGTGGTTGGTCTCCTGGAACCATGTCTGAGGGTGCTTTCCCCCATGGCCCTCCTGTGCTGAGGGGACATGGCCTTGCCCTGGCACTCACCTGGGCAAGGTGGAGGGTTTGGAGGTTTTCTGGCTGAGTCTTTTTTCCCCCACGAGTTCTGCAGTACAGTGAATTTAGTGCCTATTTTGGATTTTAATAATTTTTGGCATCAGTGCTATGAGACCACCTTACTATGTTCCCCATTGTTTTGGAAATTTGGGGTTTTTAATATCTCAAGTGAATGTTACGTAATACATTTTGAGGTTAAGCAGGAGGAATCTTGGATTTTTTACCTGTTTCTGCATTTGAGTGATGCACTTGGAGGTAACTGCAAATATGAATTTATCCTTTTTTTTTTTTTTTTTGAAAATTATACTTAGCTTTTTAGTTATGTGAGTTATAATCCTGTAGTGACAGGGTACGGGTAGTTGGAAGACTATACTTAAAACATTACTGAAAGAAGTGGCCTATGTAAAGAAAAGAAAACACTGCCTCTGCTTTTTTTTTTTTTGGTGTAGCTTTAACAAATCTCCATCTTCTGAAAGGTTTATAAAATGGGTGCAGCAGTGACATTGCAGGAGTCACTGTTTGTCTCCATATGGGTTTTGTTTTCATAATGACAGGGCTTAATTCTCTCTGCCAAAATGAGGTTTTACTTCAGCTTAACTCTTTTTTTCTGAAGAAAAGCCAATAGTTGGATGGCACTAGGAGAGACAAATCACCCACAAGGGTCTCTTTATTTTTATGGAAATGAGAATGTTGATGCATTTGCAGGTCACCTGCAGGTTACCCCTGGATGCCTCACTCACAGATCTGTTCCCGTGTGCTCGTATTACCTCAGTCTGCCTCCATCAGAATCGCAAGGTGACCATTGCCCTTAATGAAAACACACAGATTTCATTGTGAACCAAAGCCTAGAACATCTATATTATGCATTCTAAACAAAAAAAAAAAGAAATACAAAAAAATGGTATTAGACCTTGCTGCAGCCTTTAACTGGAGAGATGTCCAGAAAAATAGCGCAATAACTGCTGGAACAAACAACTGCTGTTTCCGTCATTGTGAAGTATTCTTGTGTTTTAATGTTTACTATTGTTTGGAGTGTAACAGTCTTGCATTTGCACATAAGCACGAGCTGCTGTGATAGAGGGTAGATCATTGCATTAACTTAGGCTTCTGCATGAACACTTACAGTGTGGTTTGAGGTGTTTCCTAAAACTTGTCTTGTGACTTGTGTGTGTTTCCTAGGTAATCGGCTGTAAAGGTTTAGATCTTGATTGTATGAATGCATAAAAAAACCAGCTGCTGCTTTTGTCACTGATTGTTATTTATCCCTTCTGTCTCCAGAGGAGGATGGAGTATCTTTTTATGGGGATGGAGTGTATTTTTAAGAACTGTTCCATCCTTTTGGAAATTAGACAGTTTTTTGCTTTGCATATTATGTGCTTCTCAACAAAAAAGTGTGGTATTATTGACTTTCAGGATTAATTTGTGTGCATTTGAATCTTTCATGGTACTGATGGAAAACTTACTGTGACTTCCAGTGACTAGTCGGATGCTACCTATTTAAGCACCAGTCATCCAGCTCTTTCTTAAGTATTTATTAAACAAAACTGATGAAGTAGTTGGGTACTCAGAAGTATGGAAAGACTATTATGCATAAACTTAACTGTCGTATGTAAACTTTCCACTTTCCTGTGATGCTCTTAGGCTTTATACATAGAAGATTTGTAACGTCTGAGTATTTAAAAGCATCATGATTATCTTATTGATTCTCTAGACTCTACTTTGGTTCTGGAGCAAAATTTGGGAAATGAGAGCCTCGTGGCTTGCCACGGGAAGAGATGTAGAGCATAGGAAGCCATGCTGCTGTTAACCAAATAGACTGAGCAGTTGCAGTATTCTGATGTGTGAGAGGGGGTGAGAATGGAACAGAACTTGTTCTGGTTGCCCAAGTAGATGCTGGTGGTTGCCATGTGAGTAGTGGTGGGTGCAGTTGCTTGATGCCAGATGAATTGGTACAACTATAAAGCCTCATTCTCACTGAGCCTCTGCTTGCTTTTTTTTTTTTTTTCTGCACAATCATATAATCCTGTGTGTTTGGTCTTTGAGTACTACATGTGTATTTTTCAGACAACTAGTTTTGAGCAATAAAGTTTGATATTATAAATTGCTCCAGTGTGGTCAGTATTACGGTAGCTTAAGCATGCTTAGAAATGGAACTTCAATTCCTTGATTACTGTAGGTGTTTTAAAATAGAAATGAACTTGGTGCAGGCTCATTGGCTATGGAAGCACTTGCTGAACCTCCTTTTTGATAAGAATTAAGTGTTTATATGATTGCTTGGAGTGAAAATGAATTAAACTTTTTATTGAATTGGAGTTTTGTATTTGTACTTAACTGCTGTCAGGGTTGGAAATGACAACCCAGTGTTGGCTTTAGTACCTATTACCACACATATACTGGACTGGAAAGCGAATAGGAACTCCTTTGTTCTCTCCAGCATGATCAAAGACTTTGTGATTTAAAAATGGCTGTTCCTTCTTACAGTATTTGTGTCTTTCAGATTAGTCCCTTACACTAATGCTGGGTGTTGTATGGAAGTGTGAATCAGCCCTGACTGAAGAGACACTTGTGCAAGGGCAGGAACCTCAGCCAGGCTTGTTTCCACACTCGGTGTGTACACTGGAAGCACAGCTTGAACTGATGCCTGTGATTGTCAGGTTGTTGCTGTTGTGACCCAAGTCTCTGCAGCACCCATTTACAATGGGTCATATTTTTACCTCTGCTGCACAGGGCACTGAGTGAAAGGATTGCGAAGACACTTGGAATAAGGTCCATGGCTCTAGGGCAGGAGCTTGGCAGCAACACTGGCCAGGACACTTCTGTTGTGATCCAGGTGAGGTCATGCTCCAGTTGCTTCCTCATTCTTCAGTAATCACTAAAATGGACACCTCTCTGGTGTAACTGTGTTATCTGTCAGCCTGTAGTAGCTTTACAGGAGGTAAACTCTGGCATCAGAAAGTCTCAGTGGAGCTACAGGTGTTAATGGAAGGTGTTGGACAGAAGACAGCCGTGGAGCAAACACACTCAGAGTTTAAACTGTTTAAAAAGTGAGTCCATTGTGTATATTTCTTTGCTTACCTAAATTTCTCTGAGGACACAAGGAGAAATGCAGGTTTTGGCCTAATAGCACCTAATGAAAATTAACTATTAGGATGAAATAATGTGGCAGCTTTGCAATTACTCTCTTTGTACAGAGATTTATTACCAGAAAGAGCATTACCAAATCCACTGACAAGCAACAGAGAGCAGAGAGCATTCCCAGAGAGCATCTCTCAGGAGTTGGTAGATTCCTGCTCTTCAGATGCTGGAGCAAGGTGTGGAGATGGAGCCTGACTGCCATTGCTGTGAGGTGTGTCGGTGACATCCACAGATGCTGAGTCACATCCTGCTGCTGGGACTGGAGCAGCACCAGCTGCTGGCTCAGAAGAGCTGCCATTTGTGTAGGTGATCCTTTCAAAGAGGAGCAGTAGCTCGCAGTGCCTGGTCTGAGGGAAGAGATCTACAGCCAGGGCTTTGATGGGGCGGAAGGCAGCTCCTTTGACTCTATTGGAAGGCGCCCGGCAAAGGCTTGATGGGAAAGAGAAGGAAGAATGGCAAGAAAACTTGAGTGAGCTGCTCTGAGAGGGGGCTCTTCTTCCCCAAAATTCAGCTCTCTGCCAGTACTCCTAGTACTGCCAGTATCACTTGCATATTGGGCAATACAGTTCCGAGCTATGTCTGCTGAAATTTGGCTTAAAGACTAAAAATCCAGCCCCATCCCAAGAGGGGCATACTTACTTACTTAATGCAAAAAATACTTACTCCACAAAGTTATTCATTGCAGCTCTAGGGTTACAGGAGACGTAGATGAGCTTCTTCAGATGTTCTGCTCTTCTAATGGCAAGAATTACCTTGGAATCTGTTTGACCAAAGCCAAGACAGCTGGTTAGTAGTTCTGTCTTTGTCAACAGCCTTGTGGAAACATGTCAAAAGTCTACTCCTGCTTCCAGCTGTGCCTGAAGCCTCCCACTTAATCTATTCCATCAGTGGGTTCACCATCACACACCAGTCAGGAGAACAGGCTTTAAAGCTCAAGAGAAGGTAAACTTACGCAGTCCTGCTCTTGGTGGGTCTACAATAGTGATGGGGTTCTGATGAGCCAATATATTAATCAGGGAAGGAACAATATCTTCAGCCTTCCCACAATGAAATTCAATATTGGTCAGTTCTGTAAGAAAAGGCATTATCAGAGCATTTACCTCATCAACCATCTTTCAGTAAACTCACATCCTTATGTCTTTGGAAACTACAGACTGTTCAGTCTCTCCCACAATGGCTATAATTTAAATAATTGCTGGTATTTCACATAATTGGAACAACAGTAAATCCAGCATCTTCCATTATCTGAACCACAACAAAAAATAGCCTCTGTTAATGATCTACACTGAAACATTTTAGGTTTTTTTGGGAAAAAAAAAAAAGCTGGCTGTTAGTCAACAGGAAAATGGGTATCTCAGATTAACATGGTATTTGTTTTCGAGAGATGAAATGTTTCCAATGGACAAGAGGATTACTGTCAACAACAGGTAGTTCCAAGCTGCTCAGGTAAGGTGAAGAGGACTGAGGTAAGCAGCTGTGATATCTCTTATCAAACAATGATTTTAGGGTTTTAATTTAACTAACCATTAATCTGGGCATTGGTTCTGGCATCCTGCACAGCTTCCTGGCAGAGTTCAATTCCAATCACTTTCTTTACATTCTAGAGAATGAAGGGAAAAACAAAAGTCTGTGGTATGCAAATATAATTGTTACTCATAGCATCTGCAGTTAACTACTAGACACAAAGGCTAACTAGTACCTGCTCAGAGAATTATTGCCTTGCAGGCAGAGAAGGGATCTGAGCAAATAAGGCAGAGCTGTTTAAACTACAGCTGTGGGATGAACACCAGTTATCCCAATCTGTACATGACAAGACTCCAGTTAAACTGGCATTTTGCTTTTTTGGGGGCAAAACTCTGCTTTAACAATAATCTAAGAAATGCTGGTTATTCATCACTTCACCTGGATAAATTCTAGTAAATTCTGTCC
The DNA here is from genome assembly GCA_013400935.1 of Turnix velox. NCBI lineage: Eukaryota > Metazoa > Chordata > Aves > Charadriiformes > Turnicidae > Turnix > Turnix velox. The sequence goes on from VZTY01019329.1 coordinate 99,453, forward strand.
ATCCCACAGACCTGGTTATTCATCACTTCACCTGGATAAATTCTAGCAAATTCTGTCCATCCCACAGACCTGGTTATTCATCACTTCACCTGGATAAATTCTAGTAAATTCTGTCCATCCCACAGACCTGGTTATTCATCACTTCACCTGGATAAATTCTAGCAAATTCTGTCCATCCCACAGACCTGGTTATTCATCACTTCACCTGGATAAATTCTAGCAAATTCTGTCCATCCCACAGAACTACTTCCTCTTTTGATGACTTAGCTTCACAGTAATTTAGACTGATCAACACAAGGGTGAGCTTTCACAATGATTTACTAAACAGCTGCAGGCAGTCTAAATTAGAAATTAATTGGAAAAAAAATGTTTTAAGTATATAAAGTATATGTTTACAATGAAATCAAAACTAAAATTCCACCTGGGCTTAAAAGCAGCTTAAATCCAAGAGTAGTGGCTTCACTCACCTTTGCCAAGGAAATGCCAATGGTGCCAGTGCCACAGCAGATGTCGAGCACGGTGCTGTCTGGGCTCAGCTCTGCCCATTCTCTGATGGCAGTGTACAGAACTTCTGCAGCTGGGGTATTTACCTGGGAAATTATGGGTCAAACTGTTTTAATTTTTCCCAAATGTGTTTTAATGATGCTTAGGAAAGCGTGTTTTCTTGTCTCTATTAAAAAATCAACTCTGTGTAGAAGTTATAAAAAATCAGGCAGAGCTGACCTAGACCTGCAGATATGAATTGCTGAGTGTTGCACTGCTAAAGTCTCAGTTTTATCTGAGAGCAGAGGTTATCTGTGTAGTAAAAACATGACTTGTCCTACAGTACCTAAAAATTAAGTTTGAAGCTCGAGGAGACAAGAAGCAAAATAATTAAGAAAAAAGATTTAGGCTAGACATAAGAAAGAAGTTCTTTAGGGTGAGGGTAGTGGAACACTGAAGCAGGTTGCACAGAGAGGTTGTGGATGCTCCCTCAATCCCTGGAGGTGTTTAAGGCCAGGCTGGACAAGGCACTGAGCAGCCTGATGTAGTGGGAGGTGTCCCTGCCTATGGCAGGGGGTTGGAACTCAATTATCTTTAAGGTCCCTTCCAACCCAAACTATTCTATAATATTCTGTAAAGGCTCTGCTTAAAAGGAGGCTCAAAGGTATTTAATCACACCAAATATATAACAGATTAAATCTCTAGGTATGTAGCATCTTGTTACGCAGCATTAGCCATTAGCTAAGGCCATTAATATAAATCCAGTAAAATTACCAACTTTGTATCGTTCTTACTTGAAAAAATGCATGAGGAGAAATTCTAAATTTCAGCCCAAGAAGTTCTTCATAAATGTACTTCTCACCAGCCAGGTGCTCCAAGGGTAAGTCTTCCAGACTGGGAGATTTCCTTGGGAGGAAAAGGGAAGAAAGGCACAGGGATGTAAAATAGAGAGGAAAAAACAGAAAGAAAACCAATGCCTTTGTTACGATTTTTACCAAGGCTGTTGTTGTCTTGGAAATTGCTTGGTCTGTAGAGCTACAGTATATTACAGTGGCTCAACAGTTACCCTATAAAGATTCAAAAGTCTGTCTACTACAGCTGTTCCTCTGATGTAAGTGGTAGGATCAACCCTGTCTCCAGACAAAGGGAGCCTTGTGCTTCATGAAAGAGAATGGGAAGATTAAAAAAAACAAAAAGGAAAAAAAAAATCACATAAAATGGGGAAGAAAGGAAGCAGAAGTTACTTGTTGCTAATCATAAATACCAATCTACTGTAGGAAATGCTCAACAGCCAGCAATGAGGAGAATGTTTATCCACTGAATCTCTGCCTGCCTTTATTCCATGATCACTACAGGACAACCAGAAACCTCAGAAGTCTCTTGTGGAAAAGGTAAATCCACTGTCTCCACCAACAAAAAGGTCAGGTCCCTCACCTCTGTCCTTCCTCCACAAAGTACAAGGAGGTCACACCACTGGTCTTCCCCATCCCTTCTGTGAAGTATTTTGCCAGAGAGGTTTTCAGGTCAGCCAGCTCTTCTTTACTTAACTTCTAAAGGTTTCATTTCATGGAAAGGAAAATAATTCACTTAGTGACTTAAAGTCTCTGCCTTCTATAAGCATATTTATTTAATCATTTGCACTCATCAGACCAATCTAAATAGAAGCATAGTAAGACAAGGTAAACTCCAGGAAGAAATTGCACTATTTCTCTTTTGCATGCACTATTCATTGAACCAAACCTGTTTCATTTTAAAGGTGGGTGTCTGTGCTCCAATTCAAATACCTGAGGATTAAAATAAACAATTGCCATAAGGTGGCCACTCCTGCTGGTCCGGACTGTGAGCTGTTTCCAGTGACCCTCGTAGGTTTCTGGGCTGTAAACTGAGTAGGGAGTTGACCTGCAATTTTCAGAAGTTCAGTTATTTAACAGGGAACTAATTTTTTTGCAGAACATTCAACAGTCTATTGAAACAAAAACAGCTCATCGTGCAAAGTGAGGAAAAATGGGAAGTACAAACAGAGGCTACATTGATTTCTAAAAAAGGAATGACTTTCACATCTTTACTAAGAAAAAAAGAAGGGAGACTGATGAATAGATCCTATCACCTAGTGCAAAATGATCTGTCCCTACTTCTCATAACCCCTTTAACCCATACAAACTGACAGACAGGATATGGGCAGCTCCTCACTGCATTCAAAGGACACAACTGTTTATAAAGCCTTCATTGGCTTCTGTGCTTAGTACTGAGTCCAAATGTTAGCCCTTTGACATTCTTAAGCTCCTATTTTTGAGGATTTTTATTACTTTTAAAAGTAACTGCTCTTTTTTGTAAAATGCACTATTTATTGCTTAAACATACAATTTGTGTTTTATTCCATGATGGAGGATGATTCCTCATCATGGAAGAAAGTGAAATTCCTCTCTTAAAAAGCCTTTTTCTGAGTACATCCTTACAATTAGAGGAAGAAGCTTTCAAATAACACTCTTGATTGCAGATTTACACATCCCATTGCTTGCACTAAAGCTGTTTGTTGGTATTTGTCCCTCCATCTCCAAAGAGCTGAGCAAGAGCAAGGGGGAAATATCCCATGATTTAGACACAAGACATAAATATCAAAGAGCAGCTGAACACTGTAGGACTGAAAAGCTCAGAACAAACAGCTTTTAGTAATATTTAATTCTGTATTTTTGAGTAAGGTATAAAAACCTTTATAGATAACTCATTTAACTTACACTCACCTGATGTAGTCTTGGAAAGCTTTTACTACTTTTTTGGCAGTAGCAGGAATGTGAATAGTATCAAAGGGCTCCACTACAGCACAGGTACCACCCTTGTATTTGCCAAGGCGACAACCCACTGTTTTGTCTTCTTGATTGACACCAGTCCCAATCAAGAACTCACATTTGTTGCGATATTCCGTCTAGATTTAAAACAAAGTTCTGTAAGATATTTTACACAACACCTGAAATAACCCTTGGGTGACTAAATAGACCCAAGACATTTAGCTCGTGTGGATTCTGATTCATGAGAAGAGCAGTAATAAAAAAAAATTAGCAAGTTAAAGAGCAAACCCTTGCCCTGTTGAAGAATGCTTGTATTTAGGTAAGAAAACAAGCTGGCAGGGACAGCACCCTGAAGTGAGAACTTACAGTGTATTGTAACTATTATTATACTTCCTGTGATTATTTCCACACAGTATTTATGTGAAAGGCAACAATATCTAAAATTCACCATTCATTACATTCATTCTTAGTTTGTCCACTGCCTCTTAAATCCAAATAACTAATTTAACCCTAATCTCATTAACTCCATTCCATACTTTACCTAGGGTTACCTTACCTGTAAGGGTGATGCTTTCACTCCCTCTACTGGGCAGCACAATTTATTGTACTTCTGCTTCTGCAGGAACAACCAAGGCAGTAAAGCTTTGTTGTTGCTTCCTATTTCCCTGCCCAAATTAAGAACGAAAATTATAGAGTACACGTTTAGAAAAACTGAGTTTAACAGCTGCAGAACACGTTTTCTTTAACATGCACCACAAAATTATATCAGATTATCAAATGAAGAATATTTCTTCCAGAAAAATTTAAACGGCAAAACTTCCCACAGCTCTTGAAGAGTTGTAACCTGATAAAAATAACAGTTAAATAGATATAAAGGCATGCACTAGATTTACCAATGTAAAATATGTGAAAAGAATGTTAATTTTATCTCCTTAAGTGTAGAAAGAGACATAGTACTTAGACTAGAAAGATCAGGCATAAAAGAAAATCTTAATGGTAATATAACATCTCTGCAGACTGATTACCTCTCTACCGCTTTAAGGGCTCAAACATCCTTCAGCTTAGACCTATATAATGACAGACCTTCACTGGGCAAGCTTTTGAGACTGACCAAGAACAGCACGTTTAGTCCATTGCAAGAGTTCTCACTTCTGAGCATCACAGATCTTTTATTTACTTTGTTGCAGAATTTGGGGTTTGACCTAACTCTTTAGAGGTAGCAATTTGTATAAATTTAGCTGTATTCCAACATAAGGTTAAGTCTGGTAAACAGTACGGTATTTATGGAGTAATAGGATCATAGAATAGTTTGGGTTGGAAGGGACCTCAAAGATCATGGAGTTCCAACCCCCCTGCCATAGGCAGGGACACCTCCCACTACATCAGGCTGCTCAGTGCCTTGTCCAGCCTGGCCTTAAACACCTCCAGAGAGGGGGCATCCACAGCCTCTCTGGGCAACCTCTTCCAGTGTTTCACTACCCTCACCCTAAAGAATTTCTTTTTTTATATCTAGCCTGACCTATAGTGATATTCTCATAGGGACTAATATATCTCTGTCCCCTCTCCAGCCAGTGTTCCAGCTGTGTTGCCAGCTCTCCTCCAAGGTCCAGGAGCAGCTCATCACAGCTCCCACTGCTGGGAGCAGGAGTCAGGGGGAGAAAAAAGGGAGAGCACACCACCACAAATAGGTATTACTTGGTCATCTTCTGCAGCACTTGCTCACATTCCTGCTTCTTTCTGGCCAGCTGCTCTTCGTAGGGCACGTTCCATAGCGGGGTCACAACATCTGCGATTTGCTTGCTCAGAGGCTCGTCTCCATTTGCGCTGGACGGAGCTGGACGTTTGGCCTCTCTCTGCTCCGTCTCCTCTTCCTTCTTCCTTTTCTTTGCAATGGGGTCAGCCTTGGGCTTGGCCAGCCTCACACTCAGCTGCCGGCTCTTCCACAACACCCCGTGAAGAATTTTCATGGCTTTGTCCCTTTCCTCCTCGCTCTTGAACGTCACAAAGGCGAAGGTCTGCTTGCCGAAAAGTTTTATCTTGTGAGGATTGAGACCATACTTGGCCAGGAACTTTTTCACGTCGTTAAACCCTATGTATTTGGGGAGGTTTTGTATTTCCACTTTATAGATCTCGGACGTGAACAAGTCTCCCTTGGTGTATCTGTACACGTCGAGGGAGGCAGCGGGGCCGCCGCCCTCTTCATCGGCCTTGCTCCTCTCCTCAGCCGTGGGGCCGGGGCTGACGGGGTCGCCCCCCTCCGCCATGGTCCTGCCGGCGTCCCCTCAGCCCTGCCCGACCGCTTTAGAAAGATGAGCAGAAAAGATACAGTGCATAACACTGTACAGTGCGTAAAACACTTATCCCTCACCGCTACCACTCCTCAGCCGCGTCACTTAAAAGGAATAACAGCGACCACAACACCGCTCTCCCAAGACGCGTGGACGCCATCTTGGGCCGGAACGCGGGGTGGCCACCGCCATCATGCCGCGAGGGCTGATGGGAAGCGCCTGGGGAGAAGGCGGCGACACCGGCCCCACAAAAAGTTCTCGCCTGGGGCAGGAGGAGGCTGTGGCGGGGTCGGGCTGTGCGGGCGGGTGTCGGTGCGGGCGGGTGTCGGTGCCGGTGGTGTGTCGGTGCCGGTGGTGGGGGCGGGGGCTGAGGCCCAGTGGGTGTTTCCCATCGTGCCTCGCGGCGGCGCGGGCTGCGGGAATGAGGTAAAGGCGGGAGGGGCGGGAGCGCGCGGCAGGAAGCGCGGCGGGCGCGAGCAGAGAGCAGCGAGCCCGGCCCCATGGCGGACACCAAGGTGAGGGGCGCGGGCCCTAACGGGGGGCATGGGTGGATAAATAGATGGATGGATGGGTGGCGGGAGGAGCGGTAACGGAAGCAGGTAGGGACCGAAAGTGGGGGGAGAGAAGCCCAAGGCCCTGGCGGTGGAAGGGGGGGTACATGGGCAGCCGGGTGAGGCG
>VZTY01019329.1:105802-139302 GCA_013400935.1 Turnix velox
GGCCTTTTGAGGCGGCCCGGAACGGCTCGGGCACGTGTGGCCGCTCGGGCCTGTCCCTGGCCAGGCCGAGGCGGCCCCGCGGCCTCGCTTCCCCGGCCGGAGCCTCCCGTGGGCGCCGCGGTGTTGGCCGCCCCCCCCGGCCATCCCGCTCCTGCTTCCCTCCTTTCTTCTGCTTCCCGCCCTGCCCGCCTCAGCGTGCCCCCGGTGCGGCGGCTCGGCGTGAGCGGTGAGAGCCCCACGTGCTCCCTATCGCGGCTTTATGTCGTGATAACGGGATGGGCTTTCTCTCGCATGTGGCCATTGGATTTCTGCGTTTCTTATGGCTACTGTAATTGATTGGTCAGGCGCCACACGGATGATGGGTTGAGGGATGTGCTGATTGCTGCCGGAGGAGCCAAGATAGAAAACTTTGGTCGCTGTTTCTTTTCCTGTTTGTTGAAAACAAATGTGATTTAATGTACTTCAGTTTTTTTCCTATGCGCGGGAATACTGGGCACACAGAACTAACGGTAGCTGATGTCACGTTGTTGATATGGCCACGATTTATTTTGCAGCCTAATTCCCCCTTCAGCCCTTTTTTTCCTCCCGATATTTAGTAAAAATAGACCGCTTCATTGTGTTCCTGCTCTGTAAAGGATGTTCTAAGCGGAGCCTGTAGGAGTGGAATCTTGTAAAGTGAAAAAGTCTTTCATCTTAGACAGGTTTTCCTTTCTCTGTTAATAAAAAACAACAGTGGAAACCCCCTGTCTCAGGTCAGATCCCTGGACCTGAGGTAGCTGTTTGTATTCTCAAACTTGCAGATAAATCTGCTTTCGAGGCTCCCAGTAGCCAAAAACTCCTTCCAGTAGCCACCTCCCCCCCCCCAGTAGCCAAATATTCCTTCCCAATAACGTATGAAGGGTCAGAAATGCTTATCTTTTTACTTGTTACATATTAAAACAATTATTAAGCTTAATGTATGTGATGGTAAATTTTAATATTATTAAAGAAGTAATATTTTTACTATTTACTTATAACCTTAGTTTCTCCAAAGATTCTTAAATTTAGAAACTTTTCTTTCGTGAGTGTTTTGACTGCTTCACGAATGCCTTTGGTTGTACCTCTTGCAAAAGACTAATGAACTCTGGAATTTAATCTTCCCTTTAGCTTGGGTCGGTGGCTGTGTTGGTCTTGTGGATTTTTTTTTCTTTTTTCCCATTAATGTTACATCATTAGCTAATTTAGTGGCATAAATAAAAATTTAGGAAAAATAGTTAAAGGAATTTCTCTGCATCCAAGAGCTGTTGCTCCAAAGCCAAGTCTCTGCTTGATTAATAAAAGAGGTAGGACTAATACATCTAGCTGAGCAAGAGCATCTTTTTTTCCCCCTGAATAGGTTGATTTTAAAGTTATGATAATTGTCCGTTATTGTTACAAGGTATTTTAGTTAGTTAGTCTAATTACTAAATAGGCATCAATGTAATTTTAAACACAGACTATGAGATTTTAAGTCCATGGCAAGTTTTGTGACTTCATATTTTTAAATACTTTTTTTCTCCCCAGGAAGCACACGAGGAACATGATACTTCTACCGAAAATGCAGATGATTCTATTCACGATCCTCAGTTTGAGCCCATAGTTTCCCTTCCCGAGCAAGAGATAAAAACTCTGGAAGAGGATGAGGAAGAACTCTTTAAGATGTAAGTAGACTATTTCTGTATGTTACCAACATGTTTGTTTAACTTAAAACTGCATGTGTATAAAACAAGTATCTTGGGAAGAAAAATGAGGCATACCTAGCATTGCTTCTGTGTATACATGGTTATTTAGGATAATGTATATTGAAGCAATACAAGCAATAGATGTGTAGGATTAGGGTATTTGCGGCAATGCCTTTCTGTTGTCTTAGACACAGTTTTACCCTTATGTTTGGTTTATTGTCAGATCAGATGCAGAGTCTTCCTGTAGAAACATAGACCAGAAAGTTAGGAAATGTTATAAATTTGATTCATAATGTGTTTGATTTAAATAGCTTTGAAAAGTTCTGCTTTTACTTCGCCACAGAATGCTGTGCAATAGGAAGAGAAATTTGAGTTCTTATACAGATTCTGGTAAATTCTAGAGCCATGGCCAGTTTCTGAAAAGGAGCCTGGTGAGTTCTCTGGCCACAAGGCCTCCTTGCATGTATGATGAGCAGAATCACATGGAAAGAAGAAAAGTCTTAATTCCAGTGCTTTGTAGGTTCATTTTTATGTCTGTAAAGGAGTGAAGGAGAAAAGGAATAATTATGTTTTTTTCAATGCTGGTAGCTCTGATAGCTAAGCTGAAGGAAACCACCTTCTGAATGCTGGTTGTGTTTGGAAGGATGGGCCTGCTTTGGGAAAAAAAATAGTTTAGATGCATCAAAGCATCAGTTAGAATAGGTTGCTCCAACATCTGAGACCTACTCATGAAGAACCGGGGTTATTACAAGTTCCTGACCCTTGCTCTTTTATAGAAAAGTATATTTTTTTGTTTACCCTGTAGTGTGAGCTGCTGCTGTACTGGTGTCTTAAATTCCTCACTGGCAGAGCTCAGTCTGTCTCTTGGCTCAGTTTTGAATAGTGTCCCAAACTTTTCTTGCTTGTCCTTTGCCACACTGGCATTTTGGAAGATGGAACAGTGATGTTCTGGAGTAGATATGTTGCACTGCAGTGTAGTGCTAAGCTTCCTTTATCTTGATTTCAGAATAGCAGCTAGAGGATGAGGTGCTTTGTGAACAAGACTCTTGACTTAGCCTCCAGCTGCTCAACTTCTTGAATTAATGAGGGCTGCTGGTTAGAGGTAGCAGTTGGATTCATAATACATGTAAGAAAAAAGAAAAACCTGTCCTTTAGCTACAATAATTTGAAAGGTTGCCTACACCAAATAGGTTATCCTCCTCCAAAAGTGTGTCTAGAACCCGTGGAATTTTAGTGTAATGATTACAGAATTCCTAGTAGTTTTGTTATTACTAAATTTTCTGGGTTTGTATGCTGAAGTAGAAGAGGGAACCTTAAAAAAGGAATTGTTTTCTTTCTTGTGTGTGGCTTTTAAAAACACCAACTGTGCTGTTCAGTCAAGTGTGCTGTTTCCATGAGTGTTCCTGCTTGCTGGCTAACTGCTGAAATTCTCTCTCCTTCAAGGCGGGCAAAGCTGTTCCGATTTGCATCGGAGAATGACCTTCCAGAATGGAAAGAACGAGGAACTGGTGATGTAAAACTCCTGAAACACAAGGAGAAGGGAACAATTCGCCTCCTCATGAGAAGGGATAAAACCCTAAAAATCTGTGCAAACCATTACAGTATGTTACACACGCCTGTACTTCTTATTTTTGAAAATTAAGTTTGTAGAACTGTACGTTGTATATCAAGAGCTTTTTAGTAGCAGATAGAGAATCTTTTAAACAGGCATAACCTTTCTGTTAGGTTGTAAATGTAGTTGTCTTTCTCTGCACACAAGGGTACAAGCATCAAAACCACTGAGTGCCTATTTTTATTGGGAGAAGCTGTAGTTGGTTTTGGTAATGGTCTGCAAGGTTGGGACTTTTTCTTCAGACTCTGATGCTGTTCTAAAGACACTAAAATTTAACTGGGATAGACAGATGATTTGTGGTTGCTCCTAGTGTGATATTTAACAGAACATAGAAAATGTAGGCCTGAATACTGTTTAGTGTGAGAAATTAATGCATGCTGACTTTTTTTTTCTCATAAAAGAATGAGAAATAAGCAATCACATAAGTTTCTTCTTTCAGGTAAGAATTTGAATTGATAGAAGTAGTTGTTTAAAAAAACAGATACTGAGGTGCTAAGCTAATCTGTGGCTGCCTTTCTCCGCTTGTGAAATAAACTGAAATGAAGGTAGCCTGTTCATTTCACTCATTCAGAAAGGATGTGTAGTGAGAGCTGATGGAGCAGGAGAGGTTCTTTCCTTTGAGCTTCTCTGATTAAAAACAAACATGAAAAAGCAAGACAGATTGGAAAGTCAGTATAAATAGCAACAAGTAGAATAATTTGGTAACACTTTGTTACTTGCTTTAGTAATACGCAAGTTCTGTGAAGAGTATGTAGTATTCTGTGGAGTTAAACTACATTTAGATAATTTGAAATAACTTGTTTGAAACAGCTTAATTGCAAGTCTGGAATGAGAAGCAATAATTGTTATCTTCATATAGATCTTTTTAGAAAGAGGACACGGGTGTTCCTGTTTAGTAAATGAAATGGCAAATTTGAACATGCAGTTGCCAACCAATGAGAATAAACCTTTTGTTTAGGAAAACAAATGCTGCATGTATGCAAAATAGATCTGATTTAGTGTTTGTGTGTAGGTTTTTTTTTAACCTGGAAAACCTGCTTTCAGGGTAGATTTATTTATGGAGTTTATGGAGAAAAAGACTTTACAAAAAATGTAATTTGATCTCCTCTACATTTAAAATGTGCAAAAAAGTTGAGTAGACTCTTTGGATTTCTCCCAAACTAAACAAGGGATCCAAGGTATTGGGGAGGCTTGTAAAAAGAGATCTACTTCACCTTGTCACGTGTACAGTACTCAAGGTTTTAGAGTGAAAGGTAACATTCCACCTTTTCCAGTCAGCCAGGTTATTGTGTTTTGGAGGAAAGTGCTCCATTTACTGGGAAGGAACAAATGGATTTATATTATGCTGCATACATCTTGCAGCACTGCAGACTCTGTAATTCCTTGTAATAGAGCTTTAAACTAATGGCAGAGAAATGAAACTGATTTGTTCACTAACTGGAGGAGTAATGCTTTTTTAAAGCAATTTTTTTGGTAGTAATTTCAGAAGAGGAATATGTATTTGTCTGGATGCCTTTTCCTCCTAAACCTTTTGACTGCTTTTCAGAGTTGTGCTTAGTGGCTCCATCTCTTAGTATTGAATAATATGTTTTAAATAAGAATTGAATCAAACTCTAAGATTCTAAACAATAGGAAATCTAGTGTTGCTTTGTACAGCAGTGGTCTGGCATAGAAAGTTATTCTGTGTGAAGTCCTTTACATAACTGTTGCAGCCAATTGTGGGTAGGATTTATGGAGGCTGATGTGGAAAATATTTACTGTTCTGCTGTGTACATCTTCTGTTTCTCTCTTTTTCAGTCACACCCTTAATGGAGCTGAGGCCTAATGCTGGGAGTGACAGGGCATGGGTCTGGAACACACACGCTGACTTTGCAGATGAAAGCCCCAAGCCTGAACTTCTGGCAATCCGATTTTTAAATGCAGAGAGTGAGTGGATGGCACTGAATTTCCATGGGTTGTGTACACTGGGTTGTCTGTGGGTTGTCTTACACTGCATGCCATGTCCATGGGTTGTCTTACACTGCATGCCTAAACAATACTCAAGCCACTGTTGTAGATAAAGCTGTCTTTTCACTGCCATGGTGTTAGCTTATTACTGTTTTAACTGAGAGAAATCAGTTAATTACTTAACCAAATGTGTTGACAGTGTAATAATTAGGCCTTCAGCAATATAGAACTTTCTGCCTGAGGCAGTTTTTTTTTAACTTAAGCCATTTCATGTGAGTATAATGCCAATTAAAATAAAACTAGGAGCAATAATAATATGGTGCAGAAATAAATACATGTAGCTTCCTGTCAGTTATCTCAGGTGCTCAGTTGTAGTTAAAATTTGGGGTTTGTGTTAGAAGCAGGGAAATAAGTGACCTGTGATTTCTAGTCCATCTGCATTATCAGAATATCTAGGGTTTTTTGTTGGTTTGTTTGGGCTGTTTTATGAAGTATCTAGTATCTTTTTCATTAGGATAAAACAGAACACTGGGTGAAAAGTGCTTGTCTCAGGCCCAGTTGTACAGGTTAATGGGTTTTTCTGAAATTACAGTGGTTGCTACAGCAGACAGTAGGTCTGTAGTTGGATAGGGAGGCTGAAGGACAGACATTGTAGCTTTCCCAGCCTCTTAGGAGTGAATCAAAGTGGGGTATTTTTTTGAAAAAAGAAGCAGAATGAAAGAGGAAAAATGGTGTTGTGTTTCCTGCTTTGCCCTTTGCTGCACAATTTTTGTGTGTTAGCTTTATCTTCTCTCCAGATCCTTGATAGCTATATGTTATATATATGGCTATATGTTTTAAAATTAGATGGATTTGCTTACATCAGTGAAGACTTTAGTATGTTTTGCTTGCTTCCCTGTCTTCAGGTCTCCACCATCATATTGTTTTGACAAATTTTTTTGATCCACTTGCTCAATCCTCCTTTCTTAATCAAATGTGAAATGAAAGATGTTTGATAACTATTCACTTGTCTTTGAAAAATCTTCCTCTTTTTCTGGTAGAGGCTGTTGAGCTTATTGAGAGTTTTGCCTGGAGTATTTTTTCCCTTGTGTGTGCTGAGAAAGCAGATGCCAGGCGAGCAGCCATAAGTATTCCCTTCCTTTTTGAGATGCTAGAAAAGGAATCAATGCAAATAACATCTGGACTAGTTTCATAGCAGCTTCTGAATTCCTGTGGGGCAGCAGTGACCTCATGTGGTCAGTCTGACCAACCAAAGAAGGTACATGTTATCTTCTCTGTAGTTTTGGTGTTAGAAAGTACCTTACCTGGTCTGCTTTAGCAGAAAATTGATTGCAACTTGTTCAGCTGCTTGGGACAACTGTTAAATGGTGGTACAGACCAAAACGTGCTGAGTGTGATGCTTCCTTAGCCAGTGTAGTCAGGAATAGTTCAGTCCAGATCTTTGGGTGTTGAATGTGAGTTCTGTGCTATTGAAACAGGTTTTATCTTCCATTCTTGATGCTAAAAACCCTGCGTTATGATGAGGGTTTGGAGGGCTTTTAGGACATTATGTAGCTGACAAGGATAGTAGTTCCAAGCTAACATTCAGTATTTTCCATCATTAGGAGTCACTGTCAACGTAATTCCTGTAGGTTAGAGACAGCTCAGAGTTGCAGTAAATACAGAACTGGCTTTTTAAAGTGATTTGCAAAATAACCTGCTTTAATAGCTTTGCTAAAGAAAATAACCTGCTTCTGCACAAAGATACAATTCAAGAATTTTGTGGACCATTTTGTATAAATTTCAACTCATTTACTAGTGCCTATGAATTTTGTTTACGCAAAACTTTTCAACTATCTGTTGTCAAGATAGGAGGGATTCAGTGCTGCAAGGAGGTGAAACTAATGACAAAATATTCTCTCTTTACTGAAACAGATGCACAGAAATTCAAGGCAAAATTTGAAGAATGCAGGAATGAAGTAGACAAGAGAGCAAAGAAAGGTAAGGTTAACAGTCTAGGTGCAGCACCCTGGCACTTCCTTGCTTGTTGGTTGTGCTTTAGCAGACACACTCTGTACTGAACTGCTTGTTGGTTGTGCTTTAGCAGACACACTCTGTACTGAACTGCAGTCTTCAGTTCAGCTACTTTTCCTGTCTGCAACAGTAACAGTCACAGGAGTGACAATTGCCTTCTTTCTTATAGAAGGCTGTTACAATTGCTGTTGGGACATTGCTTTTTTAGAAAGTCTCCTAAAGAAGCATTTCTAGTTTCTGGTGGAAAAATGAACTGTGAACACTGCTCCCACTGTGGTACTTCCTCCTTCTAATCCCTCTTCCCAAACTCCACAGATATATAACCATGCAAGTAGAGCCACTTATAGTTGGTAATGTGTTTGAAGTTGTAGCATTTCTTCCCTGTTTAATGGATTAATGCACTGCCTCACAGAATTGCCTATGCCACAAGACTTCTCACCATATAAAGACTTCTATCCTTGTAAAGCAGCACAGATGGTCTGCAGTCAGTGCTCTTAAAGATATTTAGGTCAGAATTTTTCAGTCTTAAGAACTTCTTTTTTCCAGTTTGCAGCTGGGGAACTTGACTTGTGCTGTATGGAGTCTGTTGCTGACATGTTACATGTTTCTCAACCACTATGATTAGCCCCTCATGTGGTGTTTAAAAATGCAAGTGATATTTCTTAAATTCACACATCTGAGGTAATTATCAAAGTAAAAGAAGTGGAATGAATCATTCCAGTGCTCAGCAGAGAATGTCTTTGCTTTTGTTGCTGCCTCTCCCCACCTTTCACCCTCTGCTTTGCCCTTTCCTCTGTAACAGGGAAGTCCATTGCTGCCTGTATGTAACCTTTTTCCCTGATTAATCTCTTAGCAGGCACAGACAAAAATGATAGTGCTGATAAAGTTGCTGAAAAACTAGAAGAGCTTTCTGTAAAAGAAGAGAGCAAAGAATCTGAGAAGAAAGAGATCAAGGAAAAAACTGAAGAAAAGCAATAAATCATCCTGGGCCTTGCAGTTTTTCCTTTACCTTTACCTTTTTTTTTTTCTTTTTCCTTTTTTTCTTATTTTTTTAATTTTTACAAGGGACTTTATAAAAGAACTGAACTCAACGTTCAGGTTGTTTTTTCTAAGCTTTTGCCCTTTTGAAGATGTCTTCAGAAAATCCATTCCCCAGTCATGAAAATGTACTGTGCTGACTTTCTTTTCCATAGTGGAAACACTTATTTATAGTGATCCAAAAGAGTGAATAAAGCAAACTTGAAAACAGCATCAGAGGACAGGCCTGACTTTTCTCTATACTTTAAAGGCTTATTGAATACACTTCTTTTATTGGGCGTTGAGACACGTATCATCATACCTGTGAATTTGGCTAGATTTACAGGCTTTGCCAACAGGGAAGATTTGGGTTACTTGTGAGTTTCTTATATGGGTTCTAAAGATGTAACATAATAGACCTTTCACACTTTTTCTGCTGTGTCCCCCAAGCAGGGAATTGTGCCTGTGATTTTGGAAACACAGGAGACTTGTGGAATCAGGTGATAAAACATTCCTGGTGCACTATTAACGATGTTCCATCAGACAGTGAAAATAAAGTCGAAGGAAAAAATTACTCACGTGAGACTTGAGCAAACAGGTATTTTCCTCTCATGCTGCAAATGCTTTAGCAAAAAGTGTTTGCTGTGGTCCCAAATCTTCCATGATGTGCTGCTTTTACCTCTGATGGTGGCAGCCTCTGCTACTCTTAAGGTGCACACAAAGGAGTCTTTAGTGTGTGAGTACCTTGCTGTCAGGTTCCTCATTATATCATAGAAGTTAAAGTCTAAAATTGATAGATTTGTTTTGTGGAGGATTGAAGCTTGCATTGTTTCTACAAATTGGAGGGGTTCTGAACTTGTGTGGTGGGAGGCAATCTCTTAGAGAGTGGTGATGGGACATTCACTTTGGAACAGCTGTCCTTCCCAGAATGGGCAAATTGATCAAATCTCTTCCAGCAGATGTTTTGTATTTATCCAGTCTCAAGTTAGTACTAGAGAGTAGGAAAAAGAAAAAACAAACTTTAGTAAGCAATAAAATCAACACAATTTTAAAGCCTGATAGATGAATTTCGTTGTTAACACTAATACAAGGGTAGTGTTAGGCTAGCGATGGAATTCTGATTGTTTCCCAAATAATTATAAAACATGTGTGAAGCTTGTTAAGCTGTAAGTCTGTATGATGTTAACATTGGATAACAAGACCTTGTTGTCTTGATGAGGAGGCTTTCTGTGTAGGTTTGGCTTTGCTGTCTACCTGAGGAAATAATGTTTTTTAAAAATCTTGTCTTTCTACTTCATACTGCTTAGGATGCAGCAAAGAACTAGTCTTAATTCTGAAACTAATTAAGGTTCTCCATTCAAACAAAGTAATTCCTTTGATGTTGTGTGTGTTTCCCTTCAAGTACAGCAGATATCAAAAGTGTTAATTAACAATGTTGGTTGAAAGGCAAAATAAAATGCTGTTTAGTGTTTCTGGTTTGGAAATAATAAGACGAAGCTATTCTGAGCTACTTAACATTTGAATGTAAAAGCCAAATCTTTATCCATGAGTCACTGTAAATTCTCTGATCTGATAATGCTGAACGGTGTGTCGAAATTGATAGAAATGACATTTTAAAATTTCAAAATAAATTTAAATTTTCATTTAAAGGATTTGCTTTTTATTTAAAGAACTGATTTCTGGGAATGTATTTTTAGCTTGGAGGGGCAAAACATAATGGGTGAGTTTCAATTCACTGCTAAACATTACACGGAAGTAGTGAGGCAGCACCTGAATGACTTAATTTGTCTTAATCTTAAAATTAAGCAGGAAATGTCAACATCTATTATCTTTCTTCCTTCCCCTCTTTGCTTATTCATGCAGGGTGCTTTGATTTCAAGATGTTTCCATTCCTGTTTAGGTGAACTGATCTATGCTTACAGCTCACGGGTTACAGCTATCCTTAGTGCCAATCTGCAATCTCCAAGAGCCAAGTTAGGAGGGACCACTAAATAAAACAATTTCTCTGGATAGAAGAATGTCTTAGTCTCCTAAACTAAGGGATGATTAGTCAGTGTCACTTTAGAAGCCATGGATGTACCGTTCTTCAAATTAAAAAGCAGTTAAGTATTTAAAAAATTAGATCATGGTGAAATAAGTCTTGTTTTGTTGAAGTCATTCTAATGAACTTTCCTGTATGTAACATGGACTACCTTGAAATGTTTCTGTAGCTTTACTGTATACTGAATGTTGTAGATTCTTAGCTTATGTTGTGTCCTCTTGTCCTCCCCTGTCCAGATCACCACCAGCTGTTTGTGCTTTCCCACCATCCTCATTGTTAATAAGGCTGTTGAGATGCTAGAACCTGACCTGTTGGGCAGGCAGTGGAGAGTTTGAAAATAACAACTTGGTTGAAAAATGGAAACAGTCCTTTGACAAAACAGTTCTAAAATAACTGCAATAACTGCAGTGTGATTTGAATGTCTGAATCTGTTAGAAGGTATTGTGCCATAGTAAAAATGGATCATGCAGAAGTTTGGGTTTTTTTTTTAAGTTACTGTCCAGACACAGTATAGAAATTGCCCAAATCTTTGATTTCTGCATTTTTAAGGGGGTTTGTTGGGACTGACTTTGATTCTTAAGATTTTTAATCTCTTTTTTTTGTAAAAATAGAATCTACATTGGTTAGTTAAAGCATTGTCAGGTGCTAAAGTCAGCAATTTGTAGGAATTCTGCTTGCTTCTGCAGAAAGAAGCTGGAGTTAGTCACTCAGGCTTTGTTGGTACTGATGGTTTTCTGTGCATAAAACTGGATGTTGAGTATCTGGGAACAACTTAAAGATGAATTTAACTGAGAAGTAGTTAAATTTTGATTAGTAGCATCTTCTTAAGAGGTAAATGCAGTGTAAAAAAAACCCCAACAAACTTATGAAAACTAATTTTAAATAGTTCTTTCTAAATATGTTAGTTACTTTGAAGACTACACTAGGTTAGTTGGTTCTTTTTCTCCCATGATTAAGCTTGTACTAGTGATACTATCACATTCACAAATTGCAAACACTCCAGTTTGCTGTATTTTAACACTGTAAATGATGATTTTTTTCCCCTTGTGTAATAAGGTAGCTTCTATCAAACACAAGTTCTGTGTGATACCGAAACTTAAAAAATTAAAATCCTTCTCAGTGCTGCAGACTTAAGAGTGTTGTGAGTCTGTATTATATTGATAAAACATCCTCAAAAAATATCTGTGTGTGAAAGGAGAAAGTCTAAATGCTTTTGGTTGTGTTACTAAAATTCTTGGAACTCATTTAATTTAGAAATTTGATGGATTTAACTGCAAAATGAGAGGTTATTTTTTAATACTTTTGTTTAATACTTTTGTTGTGGAAAGACCTGTGACAGGACTGGGAGTGAAAGGAGGAGGAGGAGGGCTGAGGTTTGCACTCATCTCTCCTCTTGCTCAGTGTTCTGTGTAGATGTGTGGGGAGATATTTGGTTCAGGAGCATCTATACCTCAGCAGTTCTGCCCTGAATCCTGCCAGATTGGCAGGATGGATTTTCCAGTCTGAGATTGTCAGGTCCAAAAGGTAGATGTTGTGCAATAAATCCTGCTGCTCTCTGACTTTCCACCACAGAAGCACTCTGCCTTATGCTGCTGTATCTCTTAATGCTTTCCCTTAAATAACTGAATGCAAACATTCTTTCTCTAAAGAAAGACTGTCTGATTCAGAGGTCAGAAAACTCAGTATTTTATTAATATAGAATTGCATCTGTATGTGTAGAAATGTGTAGATTGTGGGGGAGGAACTCTACAAACTGCCTTTAAAGGAAAATTCTTGTAGAAATTGCCATCAGCTTTCAAAGCTGAGCCCTTGCTCAGTGGTTATTTGAAACCCACCCAAGCCTCTTTCCAGTTAAGTTGCTGTAGGTGTTCCCAGAACACCTCTCTCTTCTGGCTGGTCCAGCTTGTTTCTAGCAAATTGTATTTTCTAAGGTGTCTTGGGCAGGTCAGTGTCTTAATTTTGATGAGGCAGACTAATCTCAGAATGTTCTTAAATTGCTGAGGTCTTGTTTAGATGTAAATTCTCACTAGTTCAATGAAGTGGCTTGTGCATAAAATATTTTTAAATTATTTCTGCTCTTTTGTTTAGGATCGGTCTTAATTAGGTTTATCTAGACTTATTCTTTAAAATAGAAATAAGAGCAATTAACTAGCCTTTCACTAACCTTAATTAAATCTTTTACAGTGTGTAATTTTCAGAGTGAAAGATAACAGAAGCTAACTGGAACAGATGAGAATTACTTTTTCTTGAGGTAAAGATAGAAGTAAGCAGCTGTAGAGTGAATTGTGCATGTAAGTGATTTCTCAGACCTAGTTCCTGTGAGAACAAGTTGCTCTCTGGAGGAAGCAGCTTGTGCAATTATATAATAAGGAAATAATTCTTGAAGCTATGAAAACTGAAAACAGGAGCAAAAAACCAAACCTTCAGTTGAGTAATTACTATTCTTTACAGCTATACATCCGATTTATGACCATTGGTGTCTTTTTTCCAATAGGCAAATATAAATATGGAATATCTTTGTCCACTTTTTTCACATTAGACATTAACCTGATGTAGGACCTGTCCATATTTGAAGGACTTGTTTGTGTAATTAGTTTGCTATGATCTGGAGAAAATGTAACCTACATTCTTTAATAAATGACATTTGTAGCAGTACTTCTAAAGTTTTAATGGGGTTTGTGGAATGTGGCTTGTCTGTGATCGTTTTAACTAATTTAATAACAAGTTAGGTATACACCAGGTGCTAGTACTATTGTAGGTTATATGTTATGCACAGCAAACTTTTGGCTACAGCAAGTATTTAATGAACTTTATAGTCTCAAAATTAACTATCTTTCAAGCTGGGGTTACCCAGCTTTTTGTTATTATTCATCAGTCTTGACTCTACAAACTTCCATCAGCTGATTCACTGTATTGTAGATAATAACTTGTATCAAGGTGTGTGATTTACTTATGAGATAATGAGAAGCTAATGGTGCAGTGAGTTCTTGACTATTCATGTTGTCCTGGCTGTCCTCATTTCACCTTAAAGTATGAACATCAGCAAAGATCGACTGAACATGAAAATGACTGAATATTTTGCATTCTTTGTAGGTTTCTTGAGACGATTTGACCTAGATATAATGAATCACTGCTGGCTTTCTGAGATTCAGCACCATTATTTGAAGTGTTATTCCATCCTGCTTTTAAAAGGATGGTTGGAGAATCTTCAGAATTAGAATCACAGAATAGTTTGGGTTGGAAGGGACCATAAAGATCATCGAGTTCCATAGGCAGGGACACCTCCCACTACATCAGGCTGCTCAGTGCCTTGTCCAGCCTGGCCTTAAACACCTCCAGAGAGGGGGCATCCACAACCTCTCTGGGCAAGTAGTTGGAGGCCTATGTTGTAAGTAGTTCCTTGTGGGGATGGTGTAGGAATCAGCCTAAATAAAGAAATCAAAATCTCTTAATAAATACAACAGGACCCCCATCAGTGTAGTTGAGAAATACACGTTGCTTGAATTCTTTTGTAAGTAAATGCTATTCCATGAAAGAATCTAGAAAATGATGTGGGATTTCTGTTTGTCTTACTGAATGGTCATTCTTAGGATATAAGGTCTTGANACACAAATAAACTCGGACAACTAGATGAAAGTTGTTACCTTAAGCCATTCTAGCTTGTTGGGACTCTGCCAGCCATTTGCTGTGTGTCACCATCTATATCTCTACTGAGCACTTCAAGTTTGAAGTAAAATCAGCTTTTACTGAACACCAAATTGCTGATCGTTCAGGAACCTCTCATTGACCCCAAACAGTGTGTGGGTCACTGGTACAACTTGGTCTGGCAGTAAGAAAGTACAGTAGGAAAAGTAGAATTATTTATCCTGGTCATAGTTTCATGACAACAGCTAATAGGAGCTTGGAGCTAAGTTATTGTGTGACCAATAAAAGATTCCAAGGATTTTCAGCACTTCCAAGCATATGAAATAAAATAATTTTATTAACCATGTAGCTAAGATTTCCAGCCAAATTTAGTGCCATGATTTGATATGAGAATTACATGGCAGTCAAGATTTCTTGATGCTCTGTCATGAGTTTCACCTCAGCAGCTTGGAGAATGGTGCACATGCCTCCAACGCAGCTTCTGTAGTTGTCCCTTTCTCTTGGGGTAAAACCTCAAAGACTAGTTTTGAAAAAAGGATATGCAAATGCTGACCATACTGTGACATTATTTTTAGATTGTTCTTTCTAGCTGCATTAGTTTTTTGGGTAGTCAGTAAATCTTTTCCTAACTCATGCTGCTGTTGCTGTTTACCTCAGAGCTGCCAAAGTCTTCTGGCACGCTTGTTGGGAAGTGTGAATCCAGGAACTACAGTCCTTGAAATGCAGGCATTCCAGGAGAGCAGCTTCAAGGTGTGCTCTAGTCAAGTTCTCCTCAGACATCCCTACCTTTTGAATGCTGAACACATGGCTTTAAACATAGTTAAAACATAAGAAGGACATTGAGCTGTTGGAGCAGGACCAGAGGAGGCCACCAAGAAGATCAAAGGGCTGGAGCAACTGCCCTGTGAAGACAGGCTGAAGGAGTTGGGGTTGTTCAGCTTGGTGAAGAGAAGGCTCAGGAGTGACCTCAGAGTAACTTCTCAATATCTGAAGGGGGCTACAGAAAGGCAGGGGTAGGACTTGTTAATAAGATATGTGATGGGAGGACTAGAAATAATGGATGTAAGTCGGAAGGGGGTAGATTCAGGGAGATATCAGAAAGAAGTTCTTTAGGGTGAGGTTAGTGAAACACTGGAAGAGGTTGCCCAGAGAGGCTGTGGATGCCCCCTCTCTGGAGGTGTTCAAGACCAGGCTGGACAAGGCACTGAGCAGCCTGATGTAGTGGGAGGTGTCCCTGCCTGTGGCAGGCGCTCCATGATCTTTAAAGTCCCTCCTAACCCGAACTATTCTATGATTCTAAGTAGTGAGACTGGATGGTGCTCAGCAGTGCTTTATGCTGTCTTGAAAGTAGATAATTTTAAAATGAACTGTGGGAATTACTGGCCACCAAATGACAGAAATTTACTGCTTATAGGCAATCTGCAATGTAAAGTAGAAAAAGGCAATCTCAAAGCTGATTGCATGTAGCACTGATGCCTTGTAAGATGGAATGTCTCAACCCCTCTGGAAATGCAGGTTCTGCCTGACTGCACTGATGCACAGCAGCAGTGTCTTGATGCAAAGGCTGACTGCAGTGCAGACCAGACTGCCACAATGCTCTTGTAAGATCATTTGAGGTTTGGAGATGTTATTGCTTGAAAGCTGCAGTCTTCATGCCCTGATAACACATAGAATCATAGAATAGTTCAGGTTGGAAGGGACCTTAAAGATCATGGAGCTCCAACCCCCCTGCCACAGGCAGGGACACCTCCCACTACATCAGGCTGCTCAGTGCCTTGTCCAGCCTGGTCTTGAACACCTCCAGAGAGGGGGCATCCACAACCTCTCTGGGCAACCTGTTCCAGTGTTTCACTGCCCTCACTGTAAAGAATTTCTTTCGTACGTCAAGTCTAAATCTACCCCTTTCCAATTTACACCCATTGTTTCTAGTCCTCCCATCCAATATCATATTAAAAATTCCTTCCCCTGCCTTTCTATAGGACCCCCTCAGATTCATACTTGTGGTGTTACCTTTAGTGTACACTCTCTGAGAGTGTTGCATCTCTGGGAGGTTAAAAAATAATGGCAGTTAGTTGCTGCTCTATCCCTCCCTTCTGAATGGGAGGGGCTTGAAAGACTCCATGAAAAATGGGGCTTTGCAGTGAGTGTGGCTGATAAAGGGAAAAGGGTGGAAGGAGGAAGAGCACTGAATTCTCCTCGCTTGCAAAGCTGCCTTTGAGAACGAGACTTTCTAAAGAGGTGAGAATCCACATGGGAAAATACTGAAAGTAATGAGGTGCAGAGAAGTGATCAGGAGCTATTCTCTTATTCTTTAAGAATAAGGTATCAAGGAACATTACTGTCCAGGAAAGACTTTGTCCAAAACCAGAATGAAATATATGTAAATCACCAGCCTCTATCTCAGGAGAGATGGAACTTGTGCTAATTGCTCCCTAATTCCAGCTAGAAACAGGATGCTTCTGTTGCTCACCTAGAAAGGAAACTTGCAAATCCACACTAAAAATGCAGATTTGATGTCACTTGGGAGATAAAGCACTTTACTACTTTTAAAGCAAAAACAAATACATTTTAGTCGGTCACTTATTATTGTCCTTTACAGGATGATGATCAAACTCCATATACACTCTGTAATGTTTATGATAACATTTTCCAGTTTAAAGTAAAAATATTGGTGGAAAAAGAATCAAGTTCCACTTGCAGCTGAAATCCTTCACTTGAGGAGGGGAGAGAAAGGGGTTTGGACTGATGCAAGTGATGAAGTCTCTGCTTATGTCATGCAAGTGATGCTTAAGGAAATCCTGACCTGAGTGAATGAGTGGGAACCTGAAGTGTATCTTCTGGTGTGGTTTTATTGGAAAGGAATCTGGTTACTACTTTGAGAGCACTCAGCAATGTGCATGGAGCTGGGTAAGTGATGGTGATGAAGAGATGTGCTTCTAAATTCTGCTCTTGATCCAACTTTAAATGCTGGTGTAGATGTGCCTGAAGGATTTTCCCTTAGTGGAGTCTGGTTCTTTGTAAACTTGTTGACCTTTTGATCAGTTACAAGGATGTTTATAGTAATTTATTTCAATAAACTGGCATGGCAAGAAGTAGTGAAGCACGGGAAACATTCAGTGTTCCTCACAGTCAAAAATAACTTCAGTAGATGTTGTCCTTCCCTTGCCTCAAAAACCTAAGTGAAGTTCATTTTAAGTTAAGTTATTCTCAGAGGGCCAGAGAATACTTTTTTTTATCTTTTTGGAGGCAAAGGCAGTTAACAAAAGCTGAGATATCACATAATCATATGCCTTGGGGCTGGAATCTGCTGGGTTTGCTTATATTAAAGCTGATGCCCACAATTTTAAAGTTTTTTTTGCTAGCTATGAAGTTGAAGAGCCTTACTTGCTTTTTTGTTGAGTTTTACATGTTCGGTTCTTAATACCTCAAGGACTTTGGAGCTCATCTAGTCTCAGAAGGGCAATGATGATGTCTTCTCAGAACACAACTGGAGAATATACCTTCTAGGGCAAGCTTACTTTTTAAGAACACCCACCAGAAGCTGCAAATGGGGCTTTTGTTGTCTCATTCTTTATGTGCCTGTTGGCAGCTGCAGCTGGGGATTAGTTGAGGAGGGGAAAGCAGGAGGGAGGGATCAGACTGCAGCTCCTGCGCTTGATTTCCAAACTTCCCAGTGGCCTCCAACCTTTCTTCCAGCCGAGGGTTTGCTGCTGGGTGGTGCCCCCTGAATGTGAACAGACGAGCTATTGACACAGACGGCGGGTTTGCTGAACTTAAATCACCTTTCTGCCTCCTCATGCAAACGGGTAGATGAAAAAAAAAAGAGCAGTTTAACGCCATTTCGGTCACATTGCTCTCCGTTAAATGGGGCAGAGCGCAGCATTCTCTCCTTACAGTGAATCTGGCTCCAGCAGAACAAAATCTAAGGGTTTAATCACCTCGCGATGCATTCGCATCCACATTCTCTGCAGGCCCCGATCCTGCGGGGGGGAGATCCCTCGCTCGGCGCTGGGGTGCGGCGGGGGGTCTGCGCTTTACCGAGCCGTTATGTGGAGCTCCATGAAGAGCTTCCCTTCTTATAAAAGGGGGGGGAACGGAGGTGTTTTTCCTCCCCGCGCTACCTTAAGGCCGGGTTGACATCAGCGTGGCGGGGCGGGGCGAGGGGCGGGCGGGGGTGGGATTTCCTGTGCGGGAGGTCAGCTGCTCGCCCCGCGCCCGCTCTCCCCGCGCGTCCTGCCGGCTCCCTCCTCTCGCCCGGGATTTACCCCGTGATGTGTGAGCTACAGGATGCCCAGCAGTACTGGAAAGAGGTTTAAACCTACTAAATACATCCCCGTGTCCACAGCAGCTGCCTTATTAGTGGGTTCCACTACTTTATTTTTTGTTTTCACGTAAGTACCCGCTCCGGCGGATGGCGAGGGGGGGGAAGGGGGCTAGTGCGGCCCGGCCCGGGGGTGGTTTGTGTGGTGAAGACGGTGGGGCTTGACAGCTCCTCCAGGCCCTGCCGCTGCCGGTCCCCTTCCCATCCCCTCTCGGCTTGGCTTGGCACAGGCTGCTCGCCCCGCACGCTACAATGCGTCTGAAAGTCACATCCACCATTTCGCGGCAGGCGGATTCCGTCAGGCTGCCGGCCCCGAACACCGGCCCCGCCGCTCCCGCAGCCCCGCGGGGCACAGGCAGGGCCGGGGGCCGGTCCCCACCGCCCTCGGGCAGGGGAGGCTGAGCCGGCCGCCGCGGCTGCGGGGTTTGTCCGGCACAGCCTTCGGAACGGGAAGCAATCCTATTCTCTGCCTTACGCTTTCTACGTGTTTTTATGTAACTGTTCCTCAAAACCGGAGGATTTAATGAACAAATCTTAATTTGCTTAAAGGAGGGAGGGGGAAACTTCTCTCCCCNNNNGGAGGGCGGGGAAACCTCCCTCCCCCCCCCCCCCCACCTCCTTGTTTCCTCCTCGCTCTTTCCCTCCTCCCTCAATGCAAAGCCGAGCTCTGGCGGTCATCCTGCGGATCTCCTGGAGTTATATTAATATGTGAGCGCTGTAGTGCCTCGGCTTTCCCTTTTCCTCTGCCTTTATATAAACTTGTGTGGATTGCCAGCCCTTCCCTTGCCGGGGAACGGCAGCTTCCCTGCAGAGGCGGTGTTGGATGGTATTTGGCGAGAGATGCTCTGAGACGAGCTCCGACAGAGCTGCTTTTCGGGGGGACGGTGGAAAAAGCTGCTGTTGGATATTAAGAATTTGTTGTTTTCGCTTGTTTTGGAGCTTTGCTTTCCTGGTTTTGCCACTGCTGATTTCTAACGGAGCTGTTAGAATTAGGAGGCTGCACACCAGCGGGAGTGCGAGTCTGTGTCTTCATCCTTCATGGTCTGGCTGAGATGTGGTTCTGGATGTTTCAGAAATGCTCGTTACTGGTGTGGAAATCTTAACGTAGGGTTTGAGAATAAAATGTAAATGTTATTTATGTCTAACGGTTTCTTAAATCAGATTGGGATTTGTTGTTCTGTGATATTTGATATTCTGTGATGGGCTTGACTTAATGTGACTTGATTTGCCGTTGCTTGTTTTTAATGTGTTGGATATGAAGTCCTGGTCAATCCTTGCAGGATGTTCGATGGTTTCAGCCCCAAGAAATGATACAAGTATAAGCCCATCATTCATCATTTGGGCATCTAATTATAGTTTGGTGCTTGGAGGCAAACACAAGACAGAAGTTGGCTTCTGCAGTGAACTCGGTTGACACTGCTGTTGTGACTGTGTTTTAGAAATGTTTCATAGTCAAAAAATGGAGTTTTAATGCCAGCATTTTTTTTAATTTTTTTTTTTTCTTTTTTTGCATCTTGAGAAGTGGATGTATGCTGAGGTGGTTTTTGAAGCTGTATAATTTAGTGATATTTCCAGCATAGAGCTGCAAACTGCTTAGTAGTGATGGATGATTTTCCTTGTGACACAGTTGTTGTTGAAACATCCTTTTTGGCAGCTGGACATCACCCACTTTAGCATTTGTTACTGTATGGAAGTAGCAACTGGCCTTGCTCTATTACTGACTTGCAGATTTAACTTCTCCCTGTGTAATGAGACAATAATTACATGCAAAATGAACTCTTTTTAGAACCTCTCCCTATTGTAACTTGGCCTGTGCATCACCAAGTGTTAGTGAATTTTATGAGGACTGTCCCTGACAATACATTCCCTGCTGCTGCCAAGTCTTGTGTGTAATAAAAGTAATACATAATTGAGCAACTGTTGTCAGGCAGTATCTGAAATTCTGCCCATTAAAAAAATACTCAGATCAACTTGTGTGGAACTGCTATTGTTTTTTATCCTGAGCAGTAAAATCTCTCTTTATCTTGGAGCCAAAGTATGTATGAGGTCAGCATCTTTTGAGGGATGATGAGTTTTTCCCCCCTCTTCCTGAGCATCTCCACTTTTAAAATCCCTTTCTTTTTTTCTACTGGCAGTGTTTTGTGTCCTGAAGACCTTTTGTGTTACGTTACTCACAGCTAGGTCTGAATTTTCTGCTCTTTTGATGCTGGGTAGATCTCTGATATGCAGCAGCTGAGGCCTAGAACTTGTTCAAGCACTATTATTGATACAATCTGTGCTTGTTTATCATAGCACAAAGACTTTATCAATTTAATATTTACATGTGTGGTTATTAATTCCTTATTTGTATCATTGAGCTCATCTGTTAATGAACTAATCTGTGCATAAATACATGAAACTGATGATGGATGGGACTCTGGGTGCAGATCAGCTCAGTGGGATGCCCAGGACTTCAGTGTAGTGAACATGGAAAAACTGAATAATGTTTTTGTTTGTTGTTTTTTTTTTTTTTAAACCACCCACCAAATAGAAAAATATAATCCTTTCAGGACATTGCAAACATCTCTGAGTAACCTGTATAAAAATGAAGCCTTTGACTTGTCTTGACACAAACCTAGATGTGTTTGTGGGCTTAAACTATGTGTTAGAAGTGTCTTCAGCTAGATGAAAAGCTCTTTGAACTTGAAGGCCTTCTAGCAATATAATCTTTATTTTTTGTCCAAAACCCTTTGCTGGTCTGAAATACACAGTATCTGCTATTGCTTCATGGTGCTGTTGATCAGTTACTTTTTTACTCTAAATTGGGAAAATTCCATTATAGATTCTCCTTTATTCTTTTTCTATTAGGATTCTATTTAGGATTTTCTATTTAGGATTAATGGGATTGCTGTTCTATTCCTTCTGGTTTTATGAGAGGGGAAATAAATTATTTAGCTATCAAGATTATTGGCCAGAAGGGCAACTGAATATTACAGTTGTGTTATTGCAGGCTTTTAGCTCTCCATGTGTGTTCCTTTAATAATAAATCTGAGTGAGTGAGTAGGTAGTTTAATTTATCACAGTAGGAGAGTAAACAAACATTAACTACTCATTAGGAAGGAACATATCACTAATCTTATATATAATGATTAGGTTAATTTACTTATGTGAAGAAATGAAATGGCATAATGAAGGAGGAACCAATTCTTTTTAACATTCCAAGAGTCCAGAGCAATTCAGCTGTAGCAGACCTGGATTTCTGTCTTCCAAAACTTTTTTCTCTTCCTCATAAGGCTTCAGTGAGAGCTCTTATGCCTCAGGCTGTTATGATGTGAACTTTTTCATTCAAAGAACCTGAGTTTTGAGAACTTCTCACCTTATTTTAGGTCATGAAGCTGAGAATGCAGCTTAGTTGTCAGTAAGCTTAATACTGTGAAGTGTAGCATCACCCAATGAACTATTATTCTGGAGCTAATAGTTCTCTTCACCCATTTAAATTGTGCTACTTATTGTAGGTTTTAGGGCTAAGAACCTCTAAGTTAGTTTAGCAGCTGCTACACGGCAAGCTAAAAGCACAAGACATTAAGGAAGAAGTGGCTTGTTTCAGTGTGGAGAAAAAGTTTCTCATTCGTTGAATATTATACACTCAAAATTTGTGATAAAACACCAGTTTTAAAACAGCATTTTCTGTAGTGTGAGCACCTTGGAAGTGCAGCAGAAACATGTAATTCACAGCCCAGCTCCAGGTGCCACTACTTTGATATGGTGTAATACTGCTGTATATTGTTCCCTTAAATGGGATAATAAAGTGGGTAATTTTCTGTGTGAAGTGAGAGCACAAATAAGGTGAAAACTCATTCATCCAATTCTGAAAATGAGACTTCAACTTTGTTCTTAGAAGTCACAATGGGAGGTAATCACAGGTATGCACCACACACATGCAATTGGAGCTCTAATGCAGTCTGTGACACAGGGGAATTTAATATCAATAACCCTCAGGAAACAAGCAAAGAGTGATAAATTGGTAGAAAAGAGCAGCTGAAGTCACCGTAGAGATGGAAATAAAATAGAGAAATAGTCTACACTGTTGCTATTCAGGTGGTAGAGGGAGCATTGAGGAAGAATGGCTCAATAGCAGGGCAAGAAGGAAATCTCAGCTTAATTCATGAATGTTTAGAAAAATTCTTGGTATCCCTCCCATATTTGTGTATCAGTTACTGTATTATGCATCAGTTCAACAGCGTGAATTTCAAACCTGGCTTCACAAATAAACACTGATTTTAAGCAATGCACTTGAGGATCCTGAGGTACCTTAACTTTTTCTAGCTTAAATTCATTTTTAATGGCAGATTTTTCCTGTCTGTGCTACTTGTCAATCCAGAAAAGGTAAGGCTGAGATGACCTGTGTCATCTCAGTTGCTGTATTTGTCAGCTTCTGAAAAATATTTATTCTTGTTATGACAAAGAAATGTCCTTTTTAGCTGTAGCAATTTCAACTTGGTATATATTTTTTTGTAAAGTGAATCTAGACAAACTTGTCACACCAGATAAAAAGACAGGCAGTGTCAACAGGAAAATCCATTGAACTGAAGTGTGAAAAATTCTGGGTTGTTTTTTTTTTTAAATTTTTTTTTTAAATTTATTTTGGCTGTTGGGTTTTTTTTCCACTGGAAGAGAGCTCAGTTTTCCTGCTTTTAACTAGTTGGTTGTGCAGACCTGCAAAGTTTGCAATACAGGAAACTTATGAAAGCTATAAAAATTGATGCCTTCTGAAAATACCCTCAATGTTTATTATCAACAGGAATATTTTTCTTCTTGTAGAGACAAGGAAAAGTAGAATCCTCTTCATTGATGGCAGTAAATAGCTAGACATCTTCAGCTGTGGGATGCACAGCTATCTTTGTGGCATTGCAGCACTCACTGGAGATCTAGATTTAAAGGCAAAGAGCTCATTAAAGTTATTCCTGTTCATGGGACATCCACAGCTGTAGTCAGGGTGTGATTTATGCCAGCAGCAACCTCCTTTCTATATTTCCTTATGAGATTAAGGATGTATGGAAATAGGAATCCTCAGTTAGATCAGGGTGGGCTGAGGGGCACAGTCTTTGTACACAAATATAGAAGCTTTTTTTTTTTTAATTTTTATTTAAGGGCCCTTTCAAGATGCTAATAAAAATCCTGGCCATATTTGTACATGTCTGCCACACATCAATCCTTTTATAAATAGAAACAATGGCTATAAAATTGTTCAAACAACTCTGCTGGTTTGCTAGTAATGCAAACAAAGGGATGTTACTGTTCAAAACACAAAAATCAAATTGAGAGAAAGGTGCACATGGTGAGAATTTTGAGGTCCATAACCTGGGACACTTGTTAATTATACACTTACATTTTGGTGTAAAGAAATTATTCTGTCACTGGGCACTTCACTGCTGTCTCTCCTGGTGGGGGTCCACGTGGGACTTGTGAAAGATGACGTGGAGCAGGCTTTTTGTTCTTATTTTACATACTGTAGAAGCTGCAAGGAAACTTTTCAAGGCCTGAGCTTTGTTTAGCTTGCATGGGAAGATGTCTGGAATACTGTAATAAATTGGTGTGAGCTAAATTAGAGCCCAATGCTCTAGGATGCATGCTAGGGGTGGGAGAAGGATCTTAAAAGCCTAATTGCTGCTACATGTGTGCAAAAGTATAGCACTGATCCACTGTCCTTTGATTTGAATCAGTAGATACCATGCATGTCTCACTAATCCAAGAGTAATGTTCAATTTGGCTGCAAGTTGATCATTTGTCAGCAGGAACTGCTAAATGAAATTGAAAGACAGAAGCAGGGGGTGGAACCATCACCCTGCAGTTTTTAATGGCAGTTCCCTATTATTCTTTGGCAAAGAACATCATGGTCTGGAAAGCCATAGTTTTAGCCTAGATCCTGTTTTGCTGGGGAAGAGGCAGGTTTGGGGACGCTTGCATGGTGATTAAAGTAATTAATTCAAATGAATACAGCACAGTGTAGTCTGCACTACAGAAATTGTCAGCCAGTAATCTGTATCCAGAAAGAGAATTTAATTTGTCACTGCTTGTTGTTCTGCAATTACTAATGCAATTTAACTAGACTTTTGCTTCAAAGTCATCTGAAGTGCCTCAAATTCTGAGCTCTAAACCTATTGTGCAGACATTAGCGGGTGCTTGACATTGCTTTTCCCAGGATAAACCATCCAGTAACCCATACTTGGGTATTGCAGCAATTATCATGGCTTTTTGTTTGTAAAGCATCAAATTTAAATGGGCTTTAAATGTGAAATCCATATGAAACCTTCTCTGCTGCTGTGTGTTGAGAGTATCCAGTAACAAAGAGGAGTCAGGTGCAAAAAAAAAGACCTCTTGAATTTTACATCTAAAACAGTGGGATTGAGTTCACCTTCAGCAGGTTTGCAGATGACATCAAGCTGTGTGGTGCAGTTGATATACCAGGAGAAAGGGATGGCATCCAGAGGGATCTTGACAGGCTGGAGAGGTGGGCCCAAACCAACCTCATCAAGTTCAACAAGGCCAAGTGCAAGGTCCTGCACCTGGGTCAAAGCAATCCCAAGCACAGACACAGGCTGGGTGGAGAGTGGCTTGAGTGCAGCTCTGAAGAGAAGGACTTGGGGGTGTCAGTGGATGAGAAACTCAACATGAGCCAGCAGTGTGCACTCACAGCCAAGAAGGCACCAACCAAATCCTGGGTTGTATCAAGAGAAGTGGGACCAGCAGGTCAAGAGAGGTGATTTTGCCCTTCTACTGGGCTCCGGTGAGGTCCCACCTGGAGTTACTGTGTCCAGTTCTGGAGCCCTCAACACAGGAAGGACATTGAGCTGTTGGAGAGGGTCCAGAGGAGGCCACCACGATGATCAAAGGAGCAACTGCCTTCTGAAGACAGGCTGAAGGAGTTGGGGTTGTTCAGCCTGGAGAAGAGAAGGCTCAGAGGGGACCTCAGAGTAGTTTCTCAATATCTGAAGGGGGCTACAGAAAGGCAGGGGAAGGACTTTTTACTAAGATATGTGATGGAAGAACTAGAAATAATGGATGTAAGTTGGAAGGGGGTAGATTCAGGCTAGATATAGGAAAGAAATTCTTTACAGTGAGGGTGGTGGAAGAGTGGAAGAGGTTACCCAGAGAGGCTGTGGATGCCCCCTCTCTGGAGGTGTTTAAGGCCAGGCTGGACAAGGCACTGAGCAGCCTGATGTAGTGGGAGGTGTCCCTGCCTATGGCAGGGGGGTTGGAACTCGATGATCTTTGAGGTCCCTTCCAACCCAAACTATTCTATAATTCTTTCTAAACATCAAGCCAGCTGCATTCCACTGTATGCCTGCACCATTCTGTTTTGTACTTTAAATATTGTGTGAAATCACAGAATTAGGAAGTGCAAGAGGACAAGCTCTGGTGAAGCAAAACAGCCATTATGAAGATGGAAATATGTGAAATACAGTTTTTTGTCAAGTCACAATTGAAGTTATGTAGGAAGGTGTTTGTGAAGGCTGCCTGCTTGGTAATGACTCCATGGAAGTAAGGTCTGTACCTGCCACTTTAAAATTCCTAGACTAAACTGATTACAGAGTATTCTTAAATGAACAAATTGCTTTTTTTAAGTTGGTGCCTAACAAAGCAAACTTGAAACTGCTTAAATATCTAAGGGCTTTCATAAGTAAAGTCAGACAAAGTCTTTACTCTCTCAGGATTCTTAAAACTAAATTGGCATTTACATTAGATCCCTTTTAGATCTTCAGGGAAATAATCTAATTTAATATCTATATCAACACAGTTTAAGTACAGTGCTGGGAATAAGGAAAACTTGGACATTTCTATAAACAAGCATCATTTAAATCTAAACTTGTGTTAATCACAGAAATGTTTCAAATTGAAAGGTTCAGCTTTTCTGCCTATGCTGATCCCAGTCAGCTGGAAGAGGCAGAAAAAATATTCTTTATGGAAAAAGACTTCCTCTCCTCCCCCTTTAGCCAGTTCAGTTTCAAAAGTTATTTGGGGATTCTTTTCATTGTGTATAACCTCCCTTTCAATCTTTTTTTTCGTATGAGTGAGATCTCATTTTGCGTGTTTAGCTTTCTCTGAAGATCAATGTTTGCCCTAGCATTAAGACTCTCCAGATGTGTTATGATCTAATAACTAGTGGTTAGCCCTTGTCTGACATCAGCAGTTTGCTGATCCCACGTCCTGTGTTTTGCCAAAGCCCAAACTGCATTTAATGATGTAGTTTCTTGGCTCCAGGAGCCATTAGTTGTGTTGGTGGGCATGCTCTCCTTACATGGGGTTTGTGTCTGGCATTACACTTGGGAGCTGCCGCCCAAAGGCCACCCTCTAGAACCACATTCCAGCCTCCCAAGGCACAATGGGGAAACAGGGACTTGAGGATGCCTTTATGATCACCTTATTTTGTTTTCCTCTTAAATGATCTTCTTGTTTCTCCCATGTGGAAACCAGTGAGGAGTGGTGTTCCTCAAGGATCACTCAGACCAGTGCTCTTTAACATCTTTGTAGGAGATATGGACAGTGGGATGGAGTGCACCCTCAGCAAGTTTGCAGATGATACCAAGCTGTGTGGTGCAGTTGATTCACCTGAAGGAAGGGATGGCATCCAGAGGGACCGTGACAGGCTTGAGAAGTGGGCCTAAGCCAACCTCATGAAGTTCAACAAGGCCAAGTGCAAGGGCCTGCACCTGGGTCAAAGCAATCCCAAGCACAGACACAGGCTGGGTGGAGAGTGGCTTGAGTGCAGCTCTGAAGAGAAGGACTTGGGGGTGTCAGTTGATGAGAAACTCAACGTGAGCCAGCAGTGTGCACTTGCAGCCAAGAAGGCCAAAAATAACATTGTATGAAGTGACAGCCTTTGGCTATAGTTTTTAAACTTGATCAGTGCACAAGTAGAAAGACTTTGCACACACCGGATTTTGTGTAAATGGTTAATAAGTCATAGAATCATAGAATGGTTGAGTTTGGAAGGGACCTTAAAGATCATAGAGTTCCACCCCCACTGCCATAAGCAGGGACAAATACATTGTCCTTGACAAATACATTTTTTTTTGCTTTCAAATTACCAAGCTCTGATAATTCTGTAGGAAGAGGTGTATAAAATGGCTGCAGTCAGACAGAAGGAGATAGGAAACCACTGAATCTCATGAGATAACTTCTAATTTGTGTATGGAAGTTGTAGCTTCGGCTGCAGCACCAGAGGTTAATACTTGCCATGGAGAAATTCCAAGTGCAAAGATAAAAAGAACAGGACTTGCTAGCTGTGTCCATTAAATAGATGGAATTTTTTTTTTTCCATGATTGTGGAACAAAACTTGTAGCTCATGTCCAGGTGCAGAAGTTTATCAGAAAATAAACTGCCAGGACCATCTCTGCTCTGGCTGAGAACATACGCTTATCTTGTGTAGTATGTCAATTTTGAAAGTTAAATTTTTGAAAGAAAACCTGTCTCTGAGGAAGCTGGAGGAGAGCTGAAGCAGGCAGGTGCAAACAGTTCTGTTTTAAATAGTGGAAAGGTTGGTTCCTTGAAATAGCATGTCATCTTTGTGTATTTTCAGAAAATGACATTGAACAGATAGATTGCAATAACAATAAGACACAAGGTTTTAAGTGTGATCCTTATAATAACTTATCAGTACCTGAGGGGGTCCTACAGAAAGGCAGGGGAAGGACTTTTTAATATGATATCGGATGGGAGGACCAGAAACAGTGGATCTAAATTGGAAAGGGGTAGATTTAGACTTGACATAAGAAAGAAATTCTTCACAGTGAGGGTAGTGAAACACTGGAAGAGGTTGCCCAGAGAGGCTGTTGATGCCCCCTCCAATCCATGGAGGTGTTTAAGGCCAGGCTGGACAAGGCACTGAGCAGCCTGATGTAGTGGGAGGTGTCCCTGCCTATGGCAGGGGGGTTGGAACTCGATGATCTTTGAGGTCCCTTCCAACCCAAACTATTCTATGATTCTATACTGAGTTTGATCCTGCTGATAATAATAAAGAGTGTTTTCAACAGGTTGGATGTAATGTGCATTCCTGCTGTAATGCTTGCTCTGAAGACATCTAGATAGAACATAGTGGAATGATCTTTTCTTTAACATTTGAACCTTTTTTTAGTAGGAAGCTTGGCCATGATTATAGGCCTTTATGGCGCCCTTCCTGACTTCTGTAGAACTGAGGGATTCTCATTTGGGAGTTGTCCAGGAGACACCATTAATCAGAAGGCAAAGCCCTAAGAGAGACAGGCCTGGGAAAGTGCTTGTATATATGGATATGGATTTTAAAATAATTTTGTGGTAAGGACTATCTAATGCCTGGGCTCAGGTTTTCATCCTGCAAAAAAGCTTTCTGTAAGTTGCTTAAACTACTGGGTATAGTGTTATTTCCATCCACTCTGGGCTTGAGCATCATAATGTGTGTCATCCTTGTTCCTTATAGAGGGAAACTGAGGCAGAGAGGCAATGTGCAACTGGGGTACTGGTGTTTAGGATGTGTTGCTCATGTTTGCCAACTTCAGGATGTTGCCCTGTGAGCCCAGGACTGAATGGAGATCATTCATTCACAAAGGGCTTCTGATTTGTTCTGGTTTCTTCTTTACCTAGTATCAGTTTGGGCCATCCTGAGATACAAGGGGATGTGATGCTATGAGACTGTTTTGTTTCTGTAACACTTAAATGTGCATAAATGTATGAATACATAGATACATATACTAAAGCTTCTTTGTCAGTCTTTAAAGTTTAATGGTAACATTGTAGTCTTTAAACTTTCATTTGTATGTCATTCCACAATGCTAATTACTTTTTTCTAAAGAGTTCTTTCTTGCATTGTATTACAAAGGCTAGTGAGATAGTGCTAAACATGATCTCTGTGGTTCCAGGGCTAAAAAATTTATAGTTCCTTCTCCTGCCTGCTGTGTTTGATTTATAATTCATATCTGATAAAATAGAAATGCACTTCTGAGCCAGCTGTTGCCTCTCCCTTTACTATGTAGGCTGGGGTAGGTTTTTTTAATAGGGTCCAGGGTGGCAGGACTAGGAGTAATGGTTACAAATTGGAAGAGGGAGGATTTAGGCTGGAGAGAAGAAAGAAATTCTTGATTTTGAGGGTGGTGAGACTCTGGAAGAGGTTGTAGGGTGTTTGAGGCATTGAACAACCTGGTTTAGTGAGAACTAGTCCAGGGTTGGAACTAGATGATCTTGAAGGTCCCTTCCAACCCAAACCATTCTATGATTCTATTTTTTTATTAAATTCTTCCCTTGGCGGATGTTGGGAATTTGTGAATTTTGGGCTAAAGAGTACTCCTGAGGAAGTTAGTTGTCAGATTTGTGTTTTCTTCACCTTTTGTTTCCTTCAGTCTCTTTATCCTTTGTAGAATGAGGCCCCAGAACTCATGCTGAACCCACAGGGAAGAGCTAGCAGGGACTGCACTCTCAACAGTTGATTTGTCAAAGTTATTTAGGATGGAAAATCAACAACATTGCAATATACTTCTTCAGTGCCATCAGCAGATACTTGAACACACTCCCATCAGCTTTTCCAGTGGCTGCTAGTTTTTGGATGCTTCTCTTCACTTAGTTTTCAGGTTGGACTGAAGTTTTTAGGAAGTACTGAGCCTCCTCTCTGAAAGTAAGTCCTCAGATCTGCTTTTTCCACAGCGTTATCAGGGTCTGCTTGCTCTTAGTTTTTTTTAAGTTCAGAAAACAGTGATTCAGATTAAATTTAGGTACCTTTTTTAGAAGGCACTTCGGACAAAGTTATGAGTCTGCTCTCATTAATAGGTAGGGGACAGGATGGAGTGTAATGTACTGCTATTGTCAATTTAATCTTCCAACAGACCAGGGCTTATTTAACTTTTTTTGCCCATCTTAATGTTTAGACAAAGAAAATGCGTCTAAACAAGAAGTTGCAGAGCTGTAAAGGATGATTGGATTTTCCATGGCAATAACACAAAAAGGATTTTATTTTTTTCTTCCAAGAACATAAAAACAGTTGACTCTTATTTCTGTGACTTTACCTGTTTTGAAGCCTGTTGGAGGGAAGGTGCATCACTAACTCCCTGCTGATTTCTGCTTTGTGGTGTAGTAGCTTTTCTTGTCTGGGTCTGGGCTCAGAAAGCAGAAATCCGTAAAATTTCAACATTTCCCAATTATTATTCATCCTGCAGATCAGCTATTTTTATGTACTTGGTTAACTGTATCTTGGAAATAGCTTCCTAAAAATATTATCAATAAACCAACACAGGGTGGCTGCTGCATGAGGCACATACTTAAAATGCAATCATGTCTTGGGAATTTAAAATTATTTACTTCAAAATAAAGAAATCAGAAAGGATTAAAAAAATCAGAATCCCTGAGAGGAATATACTGAATGTTCAGGTCTGTTGTCATGTCTTATTATATTTATTAAAGAAAACAAAAAACATGTTAAAATTATGTTCTACTGTCATTCTTGGCAACAACTTCCACTTGGAAGGAATCTAGAAACCAAGACAGTAAATGTCCCCAGCCT
Organism: Turnix velox; assembly: GCA_013400935.1. Classification (NCBI taxonomy): domain Eukaryota; kingdom Metazoa; phylum Chordata; class Aves; order Charadriiformes; family Turnicidae; genus Turnix; species Turnix velox. The sequence continues at coordinate 136,605 of VZTY01019329.1, forward strand.
GTCTCCTATAAACTGAATTTTTAAAGCTCTGGATATCTGGAGAAGAGAAGGCTCAGAAGGTACCACAGAGGAGCTTCTCAGTATCTGAAGGGGGCTACAGAAAGGCAGGGGTAGGACTTTTGAATAGGGCCCAGGATGGCAGGACTAGGAATAATGGATGCAAATTGGAAAAGGGGAGATTTAGGCTGGAGAGAAGAAAGAAATTCTTTGCTGTGACGGTGGTGAGACCCTGGAAGAGGTTGCCCAGAGAGGCTGTGGATGCCTCCTTGATCCTTGGAGGTGTTTAAGGCCAGGCAGGATGAGGCATTGGGCAACCTGGTCTAGTGGGAGGTGTCCCTGCCCATGGCAGGGGGGTTGGAACTCGATGATCTTGAAGGTCCCTTCCAACCCAAACCATTCTATGATTCTATAAAAACCCAAAAACCATGCTTCCATGTGGATACCACAAGGTTTTAGGTACATTATATTTTAAGTACAAATCTGTAGATAAACCAGCAATCTCCGTTTTTTAGGATAAACCTAAAAGCAAGATTCAGGCACAATAAAAGAGACTTGTTTAGTGCCAGTTCAGCATCACTTCACTTGCCATGTATGATCACCCTATCAAGAACTGCATCCTGCTGTGATGACAGTTTGCTGGCAACTCCCCAGATTCATTGGAATTTGGCTGAGCCCCAGCTCCATGAATGAGTGGTCAGGAGAGACTGTAGGGCACGAGTCTATCCAAATTGTAGTGTTGATTTGATTCTTTTTTTAATTAACACTTGAAGAAGTGTATCAGCAAAGTGCCAAGAAGACAAGAAATGATCAGCTGAAACATTTTTGCAGCATATGATGCTTTCCATATACCATGGGAACATGGCACTCAGATATGGCAATATTTTTTTCTGTTATTTTTGTTCATTTTATGGCCAACAGCAATTTAAATACTCCAGATCAGTCCTCAAAACAAATTCTGTGCTTTTGCCCTCATAATTTTTTTCCCCTCCCCAAATTCTTATCTATTTTTTCCTGGAATTTCTTGAATTTCAGCATATTATTGAATTTAAAGCAAACAAGTTGCATTTTTTTCCTCTTTTTTTTGGAAAATCTTAATCTGTAAGACTGCGTTCTGTGTGGTAGCTCCAATGTAAAGCAGTGATTTGCAACAGTTATGTAAGGAAGTCCCATAGTCTCTTGTAGGTCCTGTGAATACAGTCAAGATTAATAAAATCTGGGTGGCTGACTTTTTGTGAAATTATCTTCCCCGTTACTTTTCTTTTTTTCTTTTTTTTCCAAACTGCTTCTTCCTCAGCTTTCTGAGGCTGCCTCATCACTGCTCCATCCATTCCATCAGTACTGTGCTGCAAGGCTAGTGAATGTCAAGGTTAAAAGCTTAAAAATCAAAGTTAGTGATGACAGCAGGTTTAAATGCAGCCCTGTTTGTTTCCTGCTGTAGTGTTTCCTATAGAATTGCCAGTTCATGGCCTCAGATTTTTGGAAATATTCCATGCAGCTCCATAGTGGCAGGTGGTGGGAACATCAGGATAAAGCCAGCTTGCTGTGTTAGGGATTTTGTGCTGCTTAAAGCCCAGCATAGTGCAGGTTGGGTGATTTCCCATTCCCCTACCTACTGGGTTGACCTTCATTGGTTGAGATAGAATCATAGAATAGTTTGGGTTGGAAGATCATTGAGTTCCAACCCCCTTGCCATAGGCAGGGACATCTCCCACTACATCAGGCTGCTCAGTGCCATGTCCAGCCTGGCCTTAAACACCTCCAGAAATGGGAGGATAAAAGTCTGCCTCTGGCTTTGAACCATCCCCCCCATGAGGACAACTGCAGCTTTTGCTGCTTAACTTCAAAAGTCAGCTGCATTAATTCTGCCTGGCAGTTTAAAAGCCTTGTCACTCTTGCTAACCTCATAGAAAACTTGACGTTTTCTTTGGGTTTTATTATAGAATCATAGAATAGTTTGGGTTGGAAGGGACCTTAAAGATCATCGAGTTCCAACCCCCCTGCCATAGGCAGGGACACCTCCCACTACATCAGGCTGCTCAGTGCCTTGTCCAGCCTGGTCTATTATTGCTTGTTGGATGCTGGTTTCTGGTTACAGGGGCTGACATCTTTTGAGCAAACTTCCCAGAGAATAGCTATGACTCCTCTGAGGGCAAGAAAGGTTTAAAGATGTGGAGACTGTACACACTAGTGTCCATGTAGTGGAGGCACAAAATAAAACATTTACCACAGTTATCTGAGGATATGTTAGGGTAACTTTGGCAGCTGTACCCCATTATTAGAGAGGAGAGCATACAGGAAGGGCCAAGTAGTAATAACATTCTTCTGTCAGGCGGAAGGAGTTGGGGTTGTTCAGCTTCAAGAAGAGAAGGCCCAGGGGGGACCTCATAGTGACTTCTCAATACCTGAAGGGGGCTACAGAAAGGCAGGGGTAGGGCTTTTTAATAAGATATGTGATGGGAGGACTGGAAATAATGGATGTAAATTGGAAGGGGGTAGATTCAAGCTAGATATAAGAAAGAAATTCTTTAGGGTGAGGGTGGTGAGACACTGGCAGAGGTTACCCAGAGAGGGTGTGGATGCCCCCTATCTGGAGTTGTTCAAGACCAGGCTGGACAAGGCACTGAGCAGCCTGATGTAGAATCATAGAATCATAGAATAGGATGGGTTGGAAGGGACCTTAAAGATCATAGAGTTCCAA
>VZTY01019329.1:139379-160304 GCA_013400935.1 Turnix velox
CCCCTGCCTTTCTGTAGGACCCCCTCAGGTACTGATAAGTTACTATGAGGTCCCCTCTGAGCCTTCTCTTCTCCAGGCTGAACAACCCCAACTCCTTCAGCCTGTCCTCATAGGGCAGTTGCTCCAGCCCTTTGATCATCTTCGTGGCCCTTCTCTGGACCCTCTCCAATAGCTCAATGTCCTTCCTGTGTTGAGGGCTCCAGAACTGGACGCAATACTCCAGGTGGGGTCTCACCAGTGCCAAGTAGAGGGGTAAAATCACCTCTCTGGACCTGCTGGTCACACTCCTCTTGATGCAACCCAGGATTTGGTTGGCCTTCTTGGCTGTGAGTGCACACTGCTGGCTCATGTTGAGTTTGTCATCAACTGACACCCCCAAGTCTTTCTCTGTGGAGCTGCACTCAAGCCACTCTCCACCCAGCCTGTATCTGTGCTTGGGGTTGGAACTCGATGATCTTGAAGGTCCCTTCCAACCCAAACCATTCTATGATTCTATGACTAGTTCAAAAGCTCTGTGAAAAATAGTTTCCTGAGCAGAAAGACTATGGCTGCATCCAGATTTTTCATCTTCCTAGCCTGAAGCTCAGCATTATAATTTTCTTGGTCGTACTAACCTGTAAAGAGATAACACTATTATTCATTAGAAGAAATGCATTCTGGCCCACCAGAATGGAGATGGCATGTGTCCATCTTCTAGTGCTTGGCATAGTCTGCTTGCTTTTCCCCCCTCACCAATGTAAAGATGATGCCAAACAGTTGTATTTTTACTGTTTTCCCTTTGGCTGATCTTCTTGGTGATGTGGTGGTAAATGCTTTCTGTGTTTCTTGTAGAGATGTCCAAGTGTGTCTTCTTGTCACTGTTTCTGCCTGATGCCAAGAGGTTTGGTGGGTCTGCCCAGAGCCATCTGATCTGGGTGCCCTGGGCAGGGTTAGGTATTAGTAAAGAAAACTTGGCTGTGAAACTTACTGTAGTGTCGGCACAGGCTAAACATTGACTGTGATCCTTGCTTTTGGTGAGCTTGCTATAATAGCAAGAAAAGAGTTGGCCACTTGTTCCAAACATCTATTTAGTGATAATTATTCAGCTGTTTTTTCAGTGCTGCAGAGGTAAATAGATATTATTTATTACACCTAAGCCCCTCAGGAACCTTCACTCACCAGTATGTTTTTAAATCTGACTGGTGGGCATAGCTACCATCACCTTGTTTGGATAAAAAGCTGCTGAAAATACGAAATTTTTCAAAAAAACTTTATCACTCTGGAAACTAGAGGGAGTCTGTTATGATATTCTGGATTTTTTGTAACACTTAGTCTGGCTTCCTAAAGAAATGAGTTGTTATTATATTCATTCATTTCTTCCATTCTGAACTTCTAAATCCATTAGCCTTTTCTATCAAGGTCAATAAAGCACCCAAACCTTTAAGACAATAAAAGAAAAAATAAAATTTGTTGTGTGAGCATGAGAAAGAAATCATGAACTAGAGCCACGTTGAGGAACTAGTTTCCATGTGAACTCAACAGACAGATCTCTAAGTTTACTATCCTCATTAGAAAACCAGATGTCAGGTACCATTTCCCTTGTTTGCCTGCTGGAGGAATGTGAAGAAAAACTGCAAGAATTGTTCCTTCAGATTTATAAGATACTATTCTGAAAGAAGATGTAGAGGAGAGTGATATATATATGTATACAAAGATACTACACACAGGAGAACATCATAAAGCAGTGATTTCTGGGTTGGGGTTGATGTTCCACAAGGTCACAGGATGCATATCCATGGGAGACATTTGTTCATCTGCTCATTAAATCAGTTGTTTTGTCTCAATCAAGAGCAGTTCTCAGATCACCTCCTTGTGAAATTAGAAAAGACACATTGGATATAAACTCAGTTGAATGTCCTTCCTGGGCCCCTTTAAAAATACAGGAGAAGTGCTTTTAATGCTTCTGTTTATTTTGGTACAGTATCCAGGCTGTATGTTTATAGCACACTCTGCTGAGCTGAGGCTCCTCTCTAAGATTCCGATTCCTCACTGGATAGAAAAAGCTGATTCTCTCTGGCTTGCATTAGCAGTTAATGCCATCAGAAGCTGCCTATTTCATGCCCCCAAAATTAAGCAGTTGTTCTTCATGTATGATACAGAGGGATACTACTTATTGTTACATTAATTTATTTCTGCAGCAGTCATGTTTCTCAGTGCTTGATCAATGTTGTGATCATCACCAGTTACATCACCTGTACTTAGAATCATAGAATAGTTTGGGTTGGAAGGGACCTTAAAGATCATCGAGTTTCAACCCCTCTGCCATAGACAGGGACACCTCCCACTACATCAGGCTGCTCAGTACCTTGTCCAGCCTGGCCTTAAACACCTCCATGGATTGGAGGGGGCATCCACAGCCTCTCTGGGCAACCTCTTCCAGTGTTTCACTGCCCTCACTGTAAAGAATTTCTTTCTTATGTCAAGTCTAAATCTACCCCCTTCCAATTTACATCCATTTTTTCTAGTCCTCCCATCCAATATCATATTAAAAAGTCTTTCCCCTGCCTTTCTGTAGGACCCCCTCAGGTACTGATAGGTTACTATATGGTCCCCCCTGAGCCTTCTCTTTTCCAGGCTGAACAACCCCAACTCCTTCAGCCTGTCTCCATAGGGCAGTTGCTCCAGCCCTTTGATCGTCTTGGTGGCCTCCTCTGGACCTGCTCCAACAGCTCAATGTCCTTCTTGTGTTGAGGGCTCCAGATGACTTCAGCTTGCTGACTTCATGAGAAGTAATTGGAATTTGCTGTCTACCTGTTCATCACTCATTCCTAGTCAACTTTGAAATCTGGTTAATGTTTTAGATGCAAGAAAAGCAAGTATTAGAAATTAGTGTTATTTACCCTGGACTAGAGCAATAACTCTGCTTGGACCAAATGTGAGATTGCTCTTTAGCATGATGACAGGCTTTTACCTGTTTTATTGCAGTGGCTTTAATCTGTTATGCTTCACACTGCCATAAGGAAATGCATTTTGCTTGAGGCACACTGACTTTCATTATCTGGAAGACAGTTTTAGAAACTGCAATTTTCTGCAGTATCTTTAACAGCGGGGAAAAAGGTATTGAAGCCTAAAATGGAATAACTTTTGTTCTGAAACATAAGAATCAGGCTAAATATTGAACAGATAATATTGATAATTCAGGACTGGAATTGTTTTGAGTCAAACTTGCTTCTTCAAGTCACAGTTGGTTCCCAAATGGTTTTAAAAACCAGTCTGCTGCATCTGGTCTCCCTGCCACTGGGAATATCCCATTGCACCAGTTATTCCTGACCTGTGAGGGGTTTGTGCTCATTCTCTCTTTCCTCTCCAGGCTCAGAGCACTGGACTTGTCAGCCCTCTCTCCCTGAAATCAAATTGTACTGCAAAGTTGGTGTTCTAATAAGAAAACCCAAATCTAAAAACCCAATGCAAGAGCTTTATTGCAATTGCTAAGTGCTGTTCGTGCAGCTACTGTAGATGAAGTATGGAGAATTATGTTTTAATGCATGTTGGAAGGAACTGAACATCAATGTTTTCTGGTGTGCCTCTGAAAAGGGTCTTATATTCACTTTTAAATCTCATGCAATCAAAAAGCTAGTATTAGTAATAAACTGCCAAGGCTGGCTGGAGAAGATAACTGATTTGGGGTATAGGATAATTTGTCTGTCAGTGTTTGGGCCAGCCCTGCTTAAAATGCATAGTAGCTAAATCCCTCTGAATTTCAACAGAATGGAGGCATTTAAAAATTATTGAAATGATCCAAATAGTTTTTTGAAAACACTATTATTGTACCATGACAGCACTTTAATGAACTACTTTTTTTTTTGAATTACAACTGGAACTAATATCTGCTGGAGTAGTAGCTCTTTTGGCTCATAGAAGAGTTGTTGCCAGGAATATATTGAATATTTGAAGCCCAAATTGGATCTAGTGATTCTGTCTGGCTCATTCAATAACTTGCTAGCAAAGCATGGAAATCCTACTGGAGCAAATGCATCCCTTGCTTTTGAAGAACATTCATGTCCTTTATTAGCAGAGTGAAGGTGTTTTGAGCTGTTGGAGCAGGTCCAGAGGAGGACACCAAGATGATCAAAGGGCTGGAGCAACTGCCTTGTGAAGACAGGCTGAAGGAGTTGGGGTGGAGAAGGCTCAGGGGGTCCTCAGAGAAGCTTCTCAATACGTGAAGGGGGCTACAGAAAGGCAGGGGGAGGACTTTTTAATAGGATATGTGATGGGAGGACTAGAAATAATGGATGTAAAATGGAAGGGGGTAGACTCAGGTTAGACATGATTCTACTTGGCTGCTTCAGGAAGCTGAAATTTCTGCTTAAAATAGACTTAGTTAAAGGTATTTATAAGACATCTGTGAGATACTACCCTCCCTTTCAGCAGGTGATGCAGGTGCACATTCATGTGGCTGTGTCCCAGAAAAGTTGCTGCAAAGACATTTCAGCAGCTAAGAGGGAAAGTTAAGGAGAGCAACAGAGAAGACAAGCCTTTTGCACCATACAGATAATTACTATAAAGCATCTAACCAGATAATAGTCTACTAGCATGCACACTCGAGAACATTCCCTATCCCAAAACCAAAACTGCTTAGTTTCATAGAATCATAGAATAGTTGGGGTTGGAAGGGACCTTAAAGATCATCGAGTTCCAACCCCCCTGCCATAGGCAGGGACACCTCCCACTGGACCAGGTCACTCAGTGCCTGGTCCAGCCTGGCCTTAAACACCTCCAGAGAGGGGGCATCCACAACCTCTCTGGGTAACCTCTTCCAGTGTCTCACCACCCTCACCCTAAAGAATTTCTTTCTTCTATCTAGCCTGAATCTCCCCTCTTCCAATTTACATCCATTATTTCTAGTCCTCCCATCACATATCCTATTAAAAAGTCCTACCCCTGCCTTTCTGTAGCCCCCTTCAGGTATTGAGAAGCTACTCTGAGGTCTCCCCTGAGCCTTCTCTTCCCCAAGCTGAACAACCCCAACTCCTTCAGCCTGTCCTCATAAGGAATGATGATTCCCTCATTCCTCTGGCTGTGTGAACAACTAGTTTTCTAAAGCAGGTGGTAGGATGGGCAGAGACAGTATTTCTTTTCAATAATTTTCAGCTTCTTCAATCCCTAATATGTATTGCTTGATTTTTATATTCCAGTTACAGAATTTGAAAATGCAACATCCTCCAAAAGTTATAATCTTAATGAAAAATGAAATCTACTTGGCTGTTTTTATGTTCTTTTATCTGTTTTGTGGTGAAAGTGATGAAGTACTTGGCCTTGATAAACTCTTGTGTCAAGTTTTCTTTTGAAAACAAACAAAAAAAATACTCTGCCCCACAGTTATTTTCAGCAGGGCTTTATTTTGAAAGTAAATAGGACTTCACATTAAATAATTCCTCTTTGTGGATAGAAAACATGTTATTTTTTTCTTCTCCTGTGTATACTGACTTGTGTCCTTAGTAATTCACTATTACATTGAAATCTTAAGAACCAGGATGCTGTTGGGTTAATCAATGAAAATGCTTTTCTTTGATTGCTGCAAAAGAAAAGGACCAATTGGTTTAATTAAGCCAAAGCCATGTATATTTAAAGAGTGGCTATTGATCTGCATGTTTTTAATTAGAATAAAGGGCTTGCCATTTTTATAAAACTTTGTCTCCCTGCTTACTGGTTTGGGTAGGACTTCAGCAATTGGCAGCGTGTCCTACCAAGCAGCTTGTTATTGGCAGGCCCTCTAACTGCACAGGGGAGCAGAGCTGAGGCTCAAAGTACAGCAGTGGCTTTAATTTTCTGCTCTTCATCCCTCCTCTACTTAAGTAGCAAGCTTGCCTGGAAATCACATGATTAAAGTGGTGGGAAGCCACTATTTGCTCTTTTTAAATAGATACTTTCAGAGGAGGAACCCTTCCCTCTGACACTTAGGATAAACTTGGGAGACAGGAGCTCCATGGTGTGATTTAAGATCTCTTCTTACTGTTTTTAGCATCTCTAATTGCTCTATTGAAGTAGAGCATCTCACCTGTCCAGACTGGAGCTTTCTATGTTGACACCAAGAGAAAGCTCACCAGCTTTGGATGGTTGTAATGTTGTCTTGTTAAAAGCAAGTATTTTCAGGTGCTTCCTGTCTCCTAAACTTGCTTTCCTCACTTCTGCAGAAGAGGTGTGGGGCAGGGAGGACACTCCTCAGGCTTTGAATCTTGCTGCCACCAGAAATGAGGGCAGAAATGTTTCCTCAGGTGTTTTCTCTATGATTCTGTGGTGGGCAGTTGGGGAGCAAGAGCCTGAAAGCAGCTGGATAAGTTGTTTTCAGATCAACTTGTAGTGGTTGTAGACTTGAGCTTTTGAAGATCAGTTGTATTACAGAATCACAGAATGGTTTGGGTTGGAAGTGACCTTAAAGATCATCTAATTCCAACTCCCCTGCCTTAGGCAGGGACACTTCCCAGTAGACCAGGCTGCTCAGTGCCTTGTCCAGCCTGGCCTTGAGCACCTGCAGGGAGAGGGGGTCCACAACCGCTCTGGGCAACCTCTTCCAATGTTTTAGTTATTCTGGACAAGAAAATTGACAATATGTAATTAGGTTTGATCAGACAATGTGATTGCCAAGTGGAGAGTGGTCTCTCCAGGTTCCTGTCACCAAAAGAAATGTGGCAATGTTGAGACTGTGTCTAACTGCACCCTGCACCACCACTCTCTCCTTTAAATTTAAAGTCCCTGAGAAATGAACAGGTTTCACTGTCTCTTCAGAATCACAACCACAAAGGCAGATCAGAATCTAGTTAAAATGAGTAGAGCCATGGCTCATGACTAGCTCTGAGCACTCTCAGCTTTATGTTACCTTTGCATTGTACTTTGCATTGGCTTCAAAATCATAGAATCATAGAATAGTTTGGGTTGGAAGGGACCTGAAAGATCAGTGAGTTCCAACCCCCCTGCCATAGGCAGGGACACCTCCCACTACATCAGGCTGCTCAGTGCCTTGTCCAGCCTGGCCTTAAACACCTCCAGAGAGGGGGCATCCACAGCCTCTCTGGGCAGCCTCTTCCAGTGCTTCACCCCTCACCATAAAGAATTTCTTTCTTATGTCAAGTCTACATCTACCCCCTTCCAATTTACATCCATTGTTTCTGGACCTCCTATCCGATATCATATTAAAAATTCCTTCCCCTGCCTTTCTGGAGGATCCCCTCAGGTACTGATAAGTTACGATAAGGTCCCTCCTGAAAAGTCAGATTCTGGGGAGACACAACATTTTGAGTTCCCATCTGCAGAATTAGACAAAGATGGAGAGTTTCTAACAACTGTGTTATAATGATAAATGCTAATGTTAGCAAAATGTTTATATGAAGTTAATTATAACAGAACATCTCAGAAGGAGAACAGTTCTATATTGAGCCCAGAATGTGCATAGCGTGCAGAAAATATGGCCTGAGGTCACACATTGTCTGGGTAAGATGAAAAGAAATACTTACCAGCTACCTGCTAGTGAACATGCTTAAAGTACCAGCAGCCCTTTAGGGAATACAGGCAATAACGAGATTAAATTTGTCCCTCTTGCTACATGCCAATGACAGCTTTATTCCAGCAGTCCCATTTTCTGAGAATTTGCCTTTGTGCCAAGGTTTTATTTCAATATATTTTTAAAAATCACATGATTGATAGGAAATTTCAGTGTCAAGTTGCAAAAAGAAGAGCTGGGTTTGGGGCTGTTTTCTTTCTGGCCAGTTATTAGTTTGAGGAAGGTGAGAAATCCAATGTTGTATCTATAAAGTATGAAAACTTAAAGGTTATTAAGCAGTTTGAGTTGGCTTGGATGGATCTGGATCTGATGCATTTGCTTTCCTCTATTGTCAAAATAATCATAGCTCATCTCAGAGCAAATAGGAGATGTTACTGCATATAAAATATTAGGAAAAATACTTTCTTCCCCAGGAATTACAATGAAGTCTATTCATCTCAGCACACAGCCTATTTTTACAAGCAGAATTATGGGTTTCAGTTTGTTGTGGTCACATTTCTGCAAGACTAAGTGGGATTGTTCCATCTCTCACTTCTAAAAAAGGGGATTGTATGATGTATTTATCAGGAAGCAGTATCATAAATTCAAGTCTTATATTTTAAGAACAAAACCTTAGGCCTCTGCACTCTCCCTGAGTGTTTAATATTTCACAGGTTTGACTCTTTTGCAACCCTTTATGAATTTTGTGAGTTGTGGTTTTGTAGATTTTAGCTAAAAACTTGATTCTTTTTTATAACATCAAATAGATAGAATGAAAATAATTATTATTCTTTGAAATACAAGTGTAGCAACTATTGGAGACAGAAATAACTGGCATTTCAAATTCCTGCATGCAAAGCTATTCATCAACTAAATAAATCCATCCCTGATGGAAGAGGGCAAAGGAGTAATCATCATGCTTTTGGGATACAATAAAACAAGAAGAATATTGTGTCCTGCAAGTCCTACTCCACAGGCTTAAGACAGATTTTTTTTTCTCTAGAATTTTAGAAAAAATTAAAAAACCCTACCCAAACAACCAGACAAAGATTGTACCTTGGGCTGTGAGACAAAGATAAATAATTTCTCACCTAAATGTAATTCCACATTCCTTTCCAAATAATTAAAAAATGTAGAATGTGTGAGGTTAAATGACTTAAAAATTTGGTAAAGTTTTGGCTTTGATGAAATAATGATTTTTTTATTTTTAAATGGATAAGAAAGATACTTTGTCACCATGTCACATGGAGGTTGGTGGCAAAACTGAAAGGGGCAGACAGAAGTAGAATGGGAGGACATGCTGCAGGCAAAAAGGCTAAATGACTTAAAGATTTGGAATTTGGTAAAGTTTTGGCTTTGATGAAATAATGATTTTTTTATTTTTAAATGGATAAGAAAGATACTTTGTCACCATGTCACATGAAGGCTGGTGGCAGAACTGAAAGGGGCAGAATGGGAGGACATGCTGCTGGCAAAATAGTTTTAATCTGGAATTGTAGAATCAAAATTTATTTATTCTATTGCAAGAAAGAGCTTTGAAATACAGGGAATTTTTATTTTTTTTATATTTAGACTTCAGTATATCCTAAGGTTAGTTGGTTTGCATTATGAGGACTGTTTCTCTCTGTATTAGCAGCTGTCGCCTCTCTGTCTCCTGGTTGCATGAGCAACAAAACCATGTGCTTAAAGCTTGTTAATTCCCTGAAGGGCTGAAAGAAATGTTGGTCCATTTATTTTGAAAGCTGATTATTGCTTGAATCCACCCCTCAAAGTGACACTTAAAATTGACACTCTTGCATTGATTTGAGTGTAAACATATGAAATGTGTTAAGGTTTTGAAAATGATTGTTTAGACTAAGAAAATCTGTTATGAAACAGTCTCAAGTTTTCAATGGTCCTTGTTTTTGTAGGAGTTCTGTTGCTTTTCTCTTATAAATGTGAGTAAGGAGTTCATGTTTTGATTGAACTCCAACTAGATGAGCAATCAGGGAAGGGTAGTTCATTTGTGGGACAGCTTTGAAAGTTCAAAATTTGCTTTTGTTTTCTTGAAAAAGAAAAACCCTCAAAATGAATTACAGTATTCTGTAAGATGCCAAGCTACATTTTCTGTAGTTGTGGGATTTTTGAGTTAGACTCTTAAAAATGTCTAGGATGGCAGGACTTGGAGTAGTGGATGCAAATTGGAAGAGGGGAGATTAAGGCAGGAAATAAGAAAGAAGTTCTTTGCTGTGAGGGTGATGAGACACTGGAAGAGGTTGCCCAGAGAGGCTGTGGATGCCCCCTCAATCCCTGGAGGTGTTTAAGGCCAGGCTGGATGAGGCATTGAGCAATCTGGTGTAGTGGGAGGTGTCCCTGCCCATGGCAGGGGGGTTGGAACTGGCTGATCTTTAAGGTCCCTTCCAAACCAAACCATTCTATGATTCTATGTCTGGAGCTTGGTCTTCATATGAACTTCATACAGACCTAAAACCTGGTTTTGCTTCAACAAAAAACAGATTGGGTCAATGTCATGGTGAAATCCAGTACTAAACTAAGGGTTGGCTTGAATTCAGGAGTGTTTATAATATTCTTATGTTTATTGCTTGCTCTCCTCCCTTTAATGCCATTTTTTGGTTGAAATGTAAAAGCCCAGTAAGCCTTGAATCATCTCATTGAAGTAAAGTTATTCTAATTTCTTTTGATAGGAAGAAAAAGTCTCCAAGTGTACACTTGGAAAAGGATTTTTTGAGGAACTTTGTGTTCTCAGGCAAGTGCAATCGTGTAGAAGGATCATCCTGCCTGCTTCCTTGTCTTTCTGTGTTGGGTACTGTACATCTAGAGTTGATTTAAAGTTCACTTTAAACACTCCCAGCCTCCTTTTCCACTTTTTTATGAAGCAATAATTGAGCACAGGATACGATGATGATGTCCAATGTGGCCACACCTAATGTGTGCTAGGACACACTGACTTCATTTGTTTGTATGTGTGGTGATTATTAGACAGTTTGCTACCACACCCTGGAGTGTTTTATTGCAATCATAAAGTGGTTCAGCTAACGGAAACATCACTTTTCTTTGTAAAAAATGGTAACTTTATACTTCTAAAGGGGCTAATTCCAGGAATTAGTGTGAAAAAATTTGTATTAATCATTAAGTTTGTGCCACACGTACTGAGATGTGAATGGCTTTTTCCATTGAATAACAATGGATCTCAGTACTCTAAAATAATTATCTTGCTTTGTTCAGTTTTCATCAAATATTGTGTAGAATGGCTGAAAGGGGGAGCTTATATTTCTCTCCTTCCTCTGGCTTATGAAAAGTCTCATTTTAGTTTGTGAACTTGGTGGTGGGGAGACTTCTGAGTATTGGAAGTGCAAATAAATCCCTTACTTTTTGGCTGGGAGGTAGTCCATGGCATGAAGCAACATTGGAGGCTAGGAAGAAATAGAATTCATATATTTTCTGATGAATGTTCAGCCTGCCTTATGAAGACAGGCTGAAGGTGTTTTGTTCAGCTTGGTGAAGAGAAGGCTCAGGAGGGACCTCAGAGTAACTTCTCAATGCCTGAACGGGGCTACAGAAAGGCAGGGGTAGGACTTTTTAATAAGATATGTGATGGGAGGACTAGAAATAATGGATGTAAATTGGAAGAGGATAGATTCAGGCTAGACATAAGAAAGAAATTCTTTATGGTGAGGGTGATGAGATACTGAAAGAGGTTGCCCAGAGAGGCTGTGGATGCGCCCTCTCTGGAGGTGTTTAAGGCCAGGCTGGACAAGGCACTGAGCAGCCTGATGTAGTGGGAGGTGTCCCTGCCTGTGGCAGAGGGATTGGAACTTGATGATCTTGAAGGTCCCTTCCAACCCAAACTATTCTGTGATTCTGTGATTATAACTATAGGAATTGGCTAACTGACTAACTAACCAGCTGGAGGTGTGTATTTCCTGTATAAGTAGGGAAGAACCCAAAATGCAATTTAAAGCTGGTTTGTGAATGTGTGGAAAACCATGTGAGACATGTCATAGGACTTCAAGAAGTGAAGAGATGCTCATGCCAAATGTGTAGCCATTCATAAAGGATACCTTCCTGTATCTTTTACTTTGGGCTCCATCCCATTTTGCTCCTAACATCACTGCTGAGATTCCAGAAGAGTGCAGTGTAGCTGTGAAACAAGAGGTTGAATCTCCCTATAGAAAACTCAGTAGATCTTTGCCTTAACTGTTTCTAGTGTGGTAGTGAGGTAGATGGGGAAAGAGGCACATTTAATAGAATCCAATTTACTTGACAGTCCTGTGTTTGTAGAAGAGGCTCAAAAAGGAAATGCTATTCTCTGACAAAGCTGAGCTGTGATGCCAGTTGTCCTATGACATTTTCTGTATCTCTATAATAATTTTCTTCAGAAGGGGATGACAGCTTTGATGATGCAGAGATCTTTGATTTTGTTTACTGATGGTGTCAAAAATCCACTTATGTTGACACCCTACTGATTACTCTTTCCCAAGTCCTTACATCTGTAGTGTCCTTTCCTGAAGAAAATTCACATTGAGAGAGAGAGAGAGCATGCTAATATGGACTGTCATGCCATTAGTCACACATCTGTCCCATTTACTCATTTTTTTGCTCATTAAATGAAATGTCGAAGCCAAATAGGTTTTCCATGCACATTTGGTGTATTTAAGAAAGCTATTTTTGTATGAGTGGAAGAGCAATAAGAAATCCTGGTTAAGAGCATAGGGAGGCAACAAGCAGAACTGCCTTGAGACAAAGTAGTAGCATTTACATGGTGTGGATTTCTTTTCATTTGAAGTATATAGAAGTCATGATCAAGACAGTGGTCTCCAGCACTGTAAAGTCTTCTTTTTCCTTGCAGCTTGTTCCCAGCTGCCAAACAGTTTCACGTGTCGCTATCCATGGGAAATCCCTTTTCCTATGAAGAGAATATGAAAGGAGCCAAAATATCTTCCCCTTTCTTCCAGCCATAAGGCAATGCCTATATCCTCTGCTTTCCTTCTTCCATCTGCAAAAGGATGGCTCTTTCTCCATTTATGACTCTGCCAGACAAAGTCTGCAGTGGAGTGTAGTAGAGGCTCCCAACCAGTCTTCCCCTGGCCGCTTTTCTTTGTAGGGATCTTGAAGAATTAAACAAAAGATGGTTGCATACATCTGGAAGATAAGATTAGATTGTTGGTGCTGTGTAGTATTTTGGATGACTGCCACTTTTTCAATGCTGCAGGTCCTGTAACATCTAAGCTTCAGGCATTTTGATTATAAAATTAATTCTTGGCAAGGATGATTCTCTTCACATGAAGTGTTTGTGTTACCTAGCTGTAAATCATAGATGTTTCCCGAACTGCCATTATCTAGGATAATTTGTAACTTTCAGTTCCTTTTTTTCTTTTAATTTTTTAAAAATCATTTTGTACATCTTATTTCTCCGCCGGTGTAAAAACATTGTCTGGAGAGGAATAAAAAAATCTGAAGCCTCTTGTTATACACTAAGGCAGGAAATGGACCTCCTAAATGTGTGTGTGCAGGAGTGAGTATAAAAACACTACACTGCTATTCTTCTTTTGAAATTATTTATTCTAGTGAAAACCTTAGAGTAGTGGAATACTTTGGAACTGAGAAAAAACTCAACTTGGCAGGGTTATGCTTTGCTTTTCCTTTAGTTCCTTGCCCCTTCTGTAGCTTGTTTTTGCTCTGTAGGTTAACTATGATGCAATTTATTTTCCTCTTATGTTCCTGAAAGCATTGTAGACCAAAGAGAACTCATCTTTTGTCTCTGCTTCTGAATTTGCCTTATTAGGAGGAAATTGTACCATTTTATATAAGTGCATGACTAACTTGGAGCCTTTTTTATAACCCTTTCTGTCTACAGAAACAACAAAAAAAATTCCTTAATAACAACAAAAAAAGGATATCATACTGCTTTCTTTACTTCTTTCCAGCATTTCCCTCATAAAGGTCTTGATCAAAGGGCAGGCAACAATCTGTCTTATTTTGCATTGGTGTTCAGCAGCATTACATATGGAAAGGTTTGATTCTGGTTTTACTGAAATGAACCCTTCAAAATTTGGTGACAGTAGGCTGGCACAGCCTCCCACTGGGGCTTGAGGATCCTTTTGAAGAGCTTTCTTCTACTGGATACGCTTCGTATAGATGCCAAATAGAGTTGCCAGGCTATTTCACTTTGCCTCTGTCTTTGAACTGATTTTAACAGCTTAGGTGAGAAGCTCTTCCTCCTTTGGAGGCCAAGTCTGATTATTTTGTCAATGAGAACAAAAGCTCTATAGCAATAAATATTTATTATGCAAAGCTCTAGAAATAAGACAGTTTAACTGCACATTTCTTTAAAAAAATACTTTAAAAAAACATTTATTGAGGGGGAAATTCCCATAAACATTTTTTTATCTTCCTCTTGGGCACTGGAGGTGATGCATTACTTTGCTGTGTAATCTCCAGTGGAAGAAACAGCTTGACTTTCACACTAAAGATGTGTTTAGTAGCACTGAGAGCAGGCACCTCTGTGCCAGCCAGTCCTCTGGTCATCTTGTGGAAGCTAACCAGTACTTTCTTTATTTTATCTAGTCTTTGACACTTCACTTTGTGTTGGAAACATAACAGTTTTGTCCTATGACATGTGTGATTTACTGTAAGACCCAATTATTTAGACAGGAGTGCACAGAAACTGTGTTTGCATCCCTGCTTTAGTAGGACTGTAAATGGAGCAAATAGGTGCATTATGAGGAGGCAGTTTTTCCAAGATCTCAAAATGACCATAGTAATAAATCTTTATAAACAAGTAAGAAGAAACCCACTCTATGTAAGTTAAGGTTTTGGTCTGAGCTGTGATTTGGAAAATGCTTCATTGGGATAATCCAAATATGTTATTAATTAAAAAGGATTTTTCCAATTTCAAGTATGCAGAGATTTTATTTGTATTACTAAGTTTTTATTTATTAGTTAAATTTAATGACAGTGGTGCCACAAATACCCTTAAATGAATGTCTACAAAGTTGTTTCTGTGTTCTCAAGCTATAGTTAGGGAACAGCAGTGAATCAGCCAACAACATGCTTTGATTGTTTTTTCAGTAGAAACTTGACCTTACCAAGAGAAGTGTTTTGAAAGCTCTTGTTGAGTTTTGGTTTTGATCAACAAATGGTGTGCTTTGCTCTTGGCCAGAATTAAAGATTTGATCCAAAGTCTATTGAATTTAATTGGAGAGATTCCAGTCATTCTGAATGACTTCTGGTTCTGGCCCATATTTTTAGCAAGTAGATGAAGGGCAGCAGTTAAGCATCTGTCTGATCTTTCTAGCAAGGCTACATCTGGATTCTCTTGTTGCTTGTGTCTCCTCTATTTTAGTCTTCAGTCTGGCTCCTTGTGGGCCAGCCTTCTATTGTTTTTCATACTCCCAGCCACCATTAAGCAAGTATGACAAAGTACTGGTGTATAAAACATCTGCCAAACTTTGCATGGTTTGGATTTCTTTGTGTGCGTGTTTTGTTTTGGTTTTTTTTTAATTTGTTTTTGCCAACATCTGCCTTGTGTGTCTCTCACTTATTTGCTGTTTTTCTGAGATACTGGAGGAGAATTTTTTTAATAAAGAATACCCCAAATGTAGCTACAAACCAGGCAATTTACTCCCTTGCTTGGAAAAAACCTATGAAACGGCGTGCCCAGTTAGGATGCTAACATTTTGCTTCATATCAGATTGTTTTGTAATCATGTGTAAATGCGAGTATGTTTTTAGGAAACATGTAGTCAACATGCAGTCAATGGCTGCATGTTTTAGGAACATGTAGTCAATGGCTCATTGTCCAAGTGGAAACCAGTGAGGAGTGGTGTTCCTCAAGGATCAGTACTGGGACCAGTGCTATTGAACATCTTTGTAGGAGATACGGACAGTGGGATTGAGTGCACCCTCAGCAAGTTTGCAGATGACACCAAGCTGTGTGGTGCAGTTGATACACCTGAAGGAAGGGATGGCATCCAGAGGGACCTTGACAGGCTTGAGAGGTGGGCCCAAGCCAACCTCAATGAAGTCCAACAAGGCCAAGTGCAAGGTCCTGCACCTGGGTAGGAGCAATCCCAAGCACAGACACAGGCTGGGTGGAGAGTGGCTTGAGTGCAGCTCTGAAGAGAAGGACTTGGGAGTGTCAGTTGATGACAAACTCAACATGAGCCAGCAGTGTGCACTCACAGCCAAGAAGGCCAACCAGATCCTGGGTTGCATCAAGAGGAGTGTGACCAGCAGGTCNTGGAGCAACTGCCCTATGAGGACAGACTGAAGGAGTTGGGGTTGTTCAGCCTGGAGTAGAGAAGGCTCATGGGGGACCTCAGAGTAACTTATCAGTACCTGAGGGGGTCCTACAGAAAGGCAGGGGAAGGACTTTCTAATATGATATTGGATGGGAGGACCAGAAACAATGGATGTAAATTGGAACGGGGTAGATTTAGACTTGACATAAGAAAGAAATTCTTTACAGTGAGGGTGGTGAAACAGTGGAAGAGGTTGCTCTGAGAGGTTGTGGATGCCCCCTCTCTGGAGGTGTTTAAGGCCAGGCTGGACAAGGCACTGAGCAGCCTGATGTAGTGGGAGGTGTCCCTGCCTATGGCAGGGGGGTTGGAACTCACTGATCTTTCAGGTCCCTTCCAACCCAAACTATTCTATGATTCTATGTTTTGTAGAAATGTTTTCTTTTCTGTATAGGCTTCATTAACCTGACCATTTTCATACCTTTAACTTTCTTTACAGTCAGTTATGTAGGTTTTGGGTCTGAATTAGTTCATGTCTTCAAAGTGCATCTGAAAATTAGAATTTCATAAGGTTTGAGTTATATGAGAAGTGCTGCTGGAACACTAGTTTATGTTGTCATGTGTCACAACTCTTGATTTAAACAGTCTTGGGTGTAAAATTAGCTTATAGATGTGTTGGGTTGAGGAGAGCTGCTGATGCCTCACTCTTCTGACAGGTCCTGAATTCAGAGGGCTTGTGAACTCTCTTTATATAAAGCTCTTAGAAGGGGAAACCTGTATATACACCACAACTTCACATTGCTGAAGGTTGTTGCTTTTGAGCCACTCATTGTTCTTAGGAACTTGCACTAAAGTCTATTTAGGTTGGTTTGGGGTGAATATGGCTTTGTGGTACACAGCTCTTCCATGTTCAGAGAAGGCAAGTGGGAAGGAAGGGGAAGGATTGCAGAAAAGATCAGAAAATACTGCAGGGAAAGATTACTGCAAAATTCCTAACTGTCAAAACCTTTTAATAGCTTGCTGTGCCAATAAAACATCAGTTGAAATATATTTCTGCCAAGCTCAGTTCCAGGCAGCCTCAATATTCCTAAGAAATGAGGAGTGATCCTATCTCATTGTGGCACTTATCAACTTTCAAAAGATTGGTGGACCCATTTATGAGGTTTAAATGGGCTATGAATAGTGCTCAGTTTCTTGTGTCAGCATTGCTGGAATCAGAACACTTAAGAAAATACAATTTTGGGTGCCTTTCAGTTTCCTGGGGCTTGTAAGGCAGGAAGGGCTTGAGGTGCCTGGGCAGGTAGCAGGAAAATTGCCTTCCCTCTAGTATTTTTTAACAGTTTACACAGCACTAATATATATAGTCTGTATATATATATATACACACACACCACAAATACACACCCCGTAAATACACACCCAGGGGAGTCTATAACAGAAGTAGGACAATTATAGTTTATTAAGAAGGGTCAACATGGAATTTTTTCCCCATCTTGTGTTTTGTTGTAAACCCATCAAGCAAGGACCCACATTTGTCTCTATTTCTTTCTGTTTACCCATTACAGCAAAACAGATTGTTCCCTCTTCCTCCTGCCCCTAAATGTTCTTTTTAATAATTTGCATGTGAGGGATGTGTGAATGAAAGCCACATCCAAGCAGGAGATAGTGTTTTGGATTTTTCAGGTGTTTGACTAGAGTATTGAAACTACTGGTTTATTTGGAAAAGGATACTAATTTTTTTTTTCTCTTAGTAATGAAATATCTAGGGTGAATTTGGATGTCTGAGGTCTCTTTTTCTGAATGTAGACATCAAGCATGTGTACCTCAGATTTATGCCAAGGCAATAGAAACTATCCTATGGAACATATTGAAGTGAGGCCAGTGAGTTACAGATGAATGTGTTCAGGGGCTCAGAGAGTTTATATTTTACCATTTTATTTCAGTCTTCAGGAGTACAAGAAGATGTGGAGATCTGAACAATATGTAAGATAGGAAGGTCATCTAAGAAATCTCTAATAGATGTTACTGGACATAACTAGTAGTCAGTCTTAGGGTTTTTATTTTAGAATCATAGAATCATAAAATAGTTTGGGTTGGAAGGGACCTTAAAAGATCATCGAGTTCCAACCCCCCTGCCACAGGCAGGGACACCTCCCACTACGTCAGGCTGCTCAGTGCCTTCTCCAGCCTGGTTTTGAACTCCTCCAGAGAGGGAGCATCCACAGCCTCTCTGGGCAACCAGAGATCGTGCTGTAATGACTCATTCTTTAAGAGCTTTAAGTGGATCACAGAATGAGAGGGATATAGGCAGGAAGGAAGAATACACAAGTTGGCATGTGCTGTGAACTTCCTGTCTGGCTGAGGAAAGGATCAGGGGATGAATGTGCACAAAGCTGCCTACCAGTTGCTGGGAGCTGGTTAATGGCTAATCCAGGAGCTGCTGCTGCTGACTCTGAAGCTTTACTTGGCAACGGGATTTTGAGGCATTTGGAAAAGAATGGGACTTGTTCTTCTTGTGTCCTTGAGGAGTGACACATGCTGTTTGTCTCAGCTCTTCTCTACAGAGAATGAGACGTCACTTCTGAAGGAGGAGAAAGAAATTTTAGCAGATGTGAACATGTAGTGGAAGTGCAGGAACTCAGTATATATCATAGAATAGTTGGGGTTGGAAGAGACCTTAAAGATCATCGAGTTCCAACCCCCCTGCCATAGGCAGCGACACCTCCCACTACATCAGGCTGCTCAGTGCCTTGTCCAGCCTGGCCTTAAACACCTCCAGAGAGGGGGCATCCACAGCCTCTCTGGGCAACCTCTTCCAGTGTTCCACTACCCTCACCACAAAGAATTTCTTTCTTCTATCTAGTCTAAATCTACCCCCTTTCCAATTTACATCCATTATTTCTAGTCCTACCCCTGCCTTTCTGTAGCCCCCTTCAGGTATTGAGAAGCTCCTCTGAGGTCCCCCCGAGCCTTCTCTTCACCAAGCTGAACACCCCCAACTCCTTCAGCCTGTGTAAAAGAAAGACTAAAGTGTGCACCTGGAAAACATCTCAGTGATATTCTTTGTTAAGGAACTCCTAATTCACTCTAGTCTATCAGCATGTGCAATGGCCTCAACTACTGCACTGTTCCTGATGACAAGACAGGGTTTTGGGCAAACATTCACAGCAGAAACATAGGAAGAGGCAATTGGCTGCACTTGTGGAATTGCTTTCCTGCTGCAGTGATGAATTTGCCCACCTCCACTCTGAAATGGGAAAACTTGTTTTTGGGCTACTCTTGTAGGTGTGGAGGGAGTATTTCAGAGTGAGATGGGGGTCTGGGAACAAAACATTTCCAACTTTAAGGCAGTGCTGCTCCTATCCATGGGAAAGTGATATTCAAGCTTCTGCAAGAATTGAAATTACCTATGAATAATGGGATGGGGTGGCTTAAATAAGAACATGTATTTTCTGTGCTGACAGTGAAAAGCATCTGCTTCTGCTTTAAGCAGGGACTGAAGAGGCTTGGCAAAAAACCCCAAACCTTTGGCATCACATGCTGGAGGAACTTATAAAAGGCAATAAATCAAGCAAATATAAGAGCCTCTTCACATTGACATTTCCCTTTGAGAAAGTAGTTAGGGATGAGGATGAAATTTTAAAGAAAACATATGCATTGAGAGACTTTGAGTGGATCTGAAACAACTGAAGAGCAAAGAATGTATCAGTACTTTGTTGTGGAGTGTAAAATACTTAGTTACTCGAGATTTGAGCTGGAAGTTGGAAATTTTGCCCCAGACTCTGCTGCCTACTTGACAAATGGCTTAGCCATTCATTTCTGATGAATCTTTGTAGTGTTGCAAGATGAAACACGTGGTATTTATGTTTGACAGATAAACAAATACCATGTATTCCTATGCTTGGATACTAATCTCTTTAAGAGAAAAAGAAAACCCAGCCATGATAAAAACTTGGCAGTAAAGTGGAACCCAAATGAACTACATTTTGTGTGGGTACAAAAAAGCTGCTGCTTCTTCCTCTTCTCTGCTTAACTGGCCTTAATGCTTTCCAGTGAATAGTCTACTGTTAGTTTCAGGCTATTTAACTGACTGTGTAGTTAGCTTTGTGCTTGCATTCAATGTTCTATGGGTGTAAAATTCCCCTGATGGTTTTAAGAAGAGTCAATGCGTGCAAGATGCTACAAGACAAAGTAATTTTTAAAAGAATCACTCTTGGCTATGACTCAAACTGTTTGTGGTGAGTCCTAAAGCACTTCAAGATTGTATGTGCTTGTACAGTGCTTTTCTGGAAAGGATAATGCTTCTCAAATGGTGATTTTAGGTGAGATTGTAATGAAAATGGTTATACTAGGTAAAGTTACAGCTAGAGAAAAATCCTCTGCGAGGTAGATTTATCCTTTATTGCTTTGACAGAAGTGGTTTTCTTCCAGCATTATCTGTAGTAGTACCAAACACATTTGAACTTGTTGAGATTTTCTGTGAGAAAAGGCAGATAAAATGGGAAATGCTTCATAGTCTCCATTTGCTCTTTCCTCTGTGTCTATGATGCGGTCAGGGCTTTGGACTGAAGTCTTGATTTCTAGGGGTGGGAGATGTTCTAGAGATCTTGTTCTGTACTGTGATTCTTAAATTGCCCTGACAGGCAGATGACATGTTGAGCAAAAAATACTGCATTGAGAGAAAGGCTCTGCAATACTTGTGCTTCTTGTAAACTCTGGCTTCAATTTGCTTAACTCTTTGGCATGCATTTGACCCATTAATTTTAGAGGGATTTAAGCAGGCTCTTCATTTTATCAGAGCAGCCTTGCCTTTGGTTGGCACCAAAGCAGGGCATGAATTAATACCTTTTCTGACAGTGTACAAAGTGCCCAGAGAGTTTGTGCAATCATTAGCAGTAAATGACTGGTAATGGTTCTGACTTTGTAAGCTAGGAGAGCCCCTGCATGAGCTAGATTCATCTTCTGATTGTGCAGGGAAACAGGGGAAGGTGTTGGGTTGTGGAGGCTGCAGCAAGCAAGCTTGAAACAGATCTCAGTCAATTGATCATCTTACCCAGCTGCTGCCTTTTGATCAGGAGAAACACTGAACTTAACAGTTTCAATAGCAGAGAATACATGTTCTGCTTAGATACCAAGTAATTCTATTTCATAGAATCATGGAATAACTTGG
>VZTY01019336.1:0-10613 GCA_013400935.1 Turnix velox
ATTTATCCATATGGATAATTCATGTGACAGACAGACTGCCCTGTGTATAGAACTAATTTTATTGAGTCTCAATGTCCCTAGAGACCCCATTGCCCTCTTTCTGTTTCTCTAAATGCTCTGAAGCCCTTTGTGGTGGAAGGTGCATGGGAAGAGTAGTGCATGGAGACAGCAAAGAAACCTTTACACACAAGGAGCACAAGGAGGTTGGCTTCCAGGCTTCCTTGCTGATGGGGGAGAGCTGGTGGCAGCTGGTTCTCTGCTTTCCTTAGCTGGTTTCATTGGGGACAAGGGACTGGCAGAAGGCAGCTGCCAGGCTGGCATGCCTGCTAGGGCTGGTGCACCAGGGACACCAGCCATGGTGTCAGCTGTGGACTGCTGCTGCCCTCCAGCATGTGCCACTGAGAAATCCTAATGCAGAGCAATCACAGATCTCATTTTGACAGAGTATCTGCATTTTTAACTCTTGTGCTGACCATCTGTGAGTGTGCAAGTGGGGAAGATGTACTGTTTAAATAGTTATTGGATTACACTGGGTCCAAAATGAAGCTTAGGGTGAAGAACTTGGTTTGGGAGAGAGCAGATCTTGAGTTTACCCTTTGTAAAGCTTTCTCTAGCAATAAAGACATACTGTAGTCTGGTACCCATCACCAGTCCTCATCTCTGTACATCTCCTGTGATGCTATTGGCAGCAATCTAAAGTGAGAGCATAAGTAAACCCTAATCTCCTAAAACAGGAGATTTGAAATAAAACCATTGTACAGAGGTGCTGGCAGAACTAAAGTAAATCTAGATGTGTCTTTGGGACTGGAAAAGAATTGGAAAAAGTTTAAAGAATGAAAGAAGGAAAAGAATTGAAAATAGTTTAAAGAATGAAAGAAGGAGAAGAATTTAAAATAGTTTAAAGAATGAAAGAAGAAGAAGAATTTAAAATAGTTTAAAGAATGAAAGAAAGAAAAGAATTGAAAATAGTTTAAAGAAAGAAAGGAGAAGAATTGAAAAATAGTTTAAAGAATGAAAGAAAGAAAAGAATTGAAAATAGTTAAAAGAAAGAAAGAAAGAAGAGAATTGAAAATAGTTTAAAGAATGAAAGGAGAAGAATTGAAAATAGTTTAAAGAATGAAAGAAAGAAGAGAACTGAAAATGGTTTAAAGAATGAGCAAAGTGTACTGTATGCATGTTAGCTTAAATTTTTTGGAAGTTTTTAGGATGTGGAAAATACATCCCTGAGTGTACACTGTGCCTTCCACCTCCGGGGCAAATAATTCAGGGAGAAGAAATCACACAGTGACCCCTTATTCAGGCACCTGGGAGGCAGGAGAAAGGAAGAGCAGTGTTTTTGCCCTCAAGTCTTGCCTGGTTATTTTTTTTTAAACAAACATGGTATGCTCAAATATTGACATAAAGTTGGTGTTCAGTGCTCTCACTTAATTGGGCAGAGAAGTCAAATTTAGGCAAGTGCTTGGATTTTGTGTAGTTGAAATGTAGTTTTTTGGGGAAGCTGCCCTCCCTCTCTCCAGGAAAGGGTAGAAATTAAACAACAGAGGTTGTTCCCAAGTAAACCAGCAAAACTCCAGCAAATACTCCTTTAACCAAACTTTATGATATAGCCTGTAGTCTCTCAAGGTAGCAGAAATACATAATTGAGGACAGTTTGAGATTTAGACCTTAAAAAAAGATGTTTTAAATCACTAGTGGCAGCAAACTGGACTGAATCTTGCTGGCTTCTGTCTCAGTAGCAACAAAGAACTCCAGAAGTTGCAGTAAAGTTTTAAAAGAAGCAAGCTCCCTTTTCCAGGATGGACTTTTAATTTGTTTTCCTGTTGCAGGAAAGGCATCTGCAACCTCCCAATAATTTCTGAGATGTGCACAGAGATCTTTTGATGATTGAATTAACTTTTTGACTTTTCCTTCCCTTGAAAATTAGTATCTTTATTGTAACATTTGACCAGTCAGACTCCCCAACGCAGCTGCTTCCATGCAGAGATGGTTATCTTGACACTACAAAGACAACCTTTACTGGTTACTGATGGTTACAGCACAAGCTGCTTTCCATCTATTCTGTGAGGGCTGGCTTCTGATGAAAAGAATGACATTAAATTCTCACTGAGAAACAACCTTTCCTCATCTTTTTTTTCCCCCCTGTGGGGAATTGATCAGTCTCTGCAGCTTCCAGCACAGACACTGTACACAGGGGATACCACTTTGAGGCAAAGGTAACCTGGGAATAATTGGAGAATACTCTGAAATTTTCCAGTTTGACTATACATCTCCCATGGTAACTGTTTACTCTGAATTTAGAAGGTGAGCCTGTTGTATCCTATCTGTGAAATTTTGAGCCCATAATCTAATCTATAGATCTGTTCTTATGCTTAGGGAAAAAAAGAGTTATAAGAAATTGATATTGAAAGAAGATGCTTCAGAAAAGAGACCTGAAAGAACAAGGTATCTATATAATAATGCTCTATATAAAAATTCCTTGATAGTCCTCTTAAAAATCCATTTTCCCCCAGACTTTTTTGAGGGAGGGAGTAAGAAAGAAGCAGAACAGAGCACAAGTTCTCAGTTGGCTAAATGTGTCATTTGGGATAACATCATTTCTGTTTGTCCTTTATAAACACAAAGCCAGATCAGGAGTCAGGGGATAATCTTTCCCTTTAAATTGTTTTCCTCTTAATATCTGAGGCTGGACAGTATAAAGTCAAGAGTGGAGAAGGCTACCCTGAGTAGCTTTGCCTGCTGATACAAGGATGATTTCATTATAAAACATTTGCTCCATTAATTGTGATTATTCCCAATCCTCTATTTTGCTTTGTGGCAAAGCATTTCACTAGGGGGAAAAAAATAGTTTAAAAAAAGACTTTGAGACAGTAAAGGCTACTAATTGCAACCTGCAAGGGATACCCCTAGCATGGAAATTTAAAATTATAGGAGTTATTACTGAAATAACCAGAGAAGTGATACCTGGAAATCCTCAGAGGTGCCTTTTGGATAGTTTAATTCGGTATTTTTTTCCCTTTCTCTATGAACATAAGAATTTGGCTTCAGTAAAGGCAGACACACAGTGATACATGTGTATGTTTTGCACAACATGCTTTTTTTCTTTGGTCTTTGGATGGAAAGTAGGAATTTTGGTTGTGTGTGTGTGCCCATGTGGACCTCTGAAAGCAGATAAATCACAGAAGTGAGTGTTGGAACATATTATTTCCATTTCTCTCCTCTTTTTCCTTGTGGTTTTCTTTAGTGCTTGCATTCTCTCTTCCTTTCACTGAGGTCTTGATGTAAAACTTTTTTCCCCCTGTGCAAAGCTTGTGTGTGTTTTTGTTGCCTTCCCTTCACTGGCTGTGGTGTGCAGCAACATAGAGGTCTTACAGCTTTTATTCTCTTGAGACTGGTAAATCTTTAACCACAGGAAAGCTGAGGTTTCCATCCCACTCCTCCTTCCAGCAGCTCCTGCAGGAAGTGGGGAGCAATGAGGTGCTCCTGGAGCCCATTTTTCCTGGCACACAGATAGATGGTGGATGCATAAAAACAAGGATTTTGGCACTTGATGAGAGAGCCAGCAACATGGTGTTGCCTCTATTGAATGTCAGTATGGTGTCTGCACTTCATAAATAGATTTGGATTTTTTGTGTCACTTGTAAAAGCTTTTTAAAGGAAGAAAATAATATTCTGAAAGGCAAGAACCTACAGATAATTGTCACCAGTTCCTGTTGCTTTGAGGAATTTAAACTTAAATAATTCTGCATCTTTGGGTTATTTTTCAGTTTCTTGATTTAACACATTCTTGGATGTGTGGTGTAAGTTTAATGTGTGTCATTAGGAACCCTGTAAAGTTACATGTTCAGGGGGTTAAAATTATCTTCCCTGAAATGATCTTTTTCTTTCAATTTTTTTTTTTCTCTGAGTCTCTCTCCCTTCCCTTTTAGCTCAAATCCATTAGGCAGAAGTCAGATTAGCTCAGTGACTCTTATCAGACCTCTTTTTCCTGTAACCAACCCCCTCCCCAATAAATTTATACGACTTAAAGGATATGAACTCCAGGCAGAACCTTATTCCTGCTGGGGACAGAAGCTGCATTTGCTGAAGCCCTGTGTTGGTGAATGGTCCCCCACTGTGCTCTGGATGGGTGGCAATTTACATGGTAAACAAAGGGAAGAAGGGAGGGGAGATGTTTAAGCTTCTGTTTCTTAATCTTTAGATCTCCTTGAAACATGCATGTTGAAAATTATCAGCAATAAATATCACAAAAAGAAGATTGGGTTTTGATTTGGCTATTTTTAAGTATTAATCTATAAGTAAATTTTTACATATGTTTGTTTAATTAAATTTATGATCTAAAGCCAAATTTATCCTGATAAATATAAATTATCCTGATTTTGTGGCACCAGCAAATAAAGGTTGTACTTGTGGCTGTTCCCTTTAAAGATAAATGGGAACCTTTTATTTCATCAGCAAAAAAAAGGCTTGTAGACATCTAACTGTGGATGTAGGATCATCCCCCCCCCTTTGTCATCCTAAATAGGTTCTTTGCTTTATTGTCATCAAAGGTGTAGGGAAGCAACGTGAATTAGATGGCAAGGGACTAGAGAGAGTGTCAGGAAGTATTGACATCCTTATTTGTGCCTTGTATCTACTACGTGACCTTGGACAAGTCTCTTCACCTGTGCCATATCCTGTTATTAGATTATAAATCTCTGCTGGGAGAAGGCCTGTCGTGGTTTGCTTTTGTATCCTGCAAAAGGGGTCTTACAGGTATTGTTGTAACACAAACAAGAGGAATAAGGGCAGCATCTTGCTTTCTGAGCTTTGCCTTTTGGAGACAGGGGGTTCTTTTTAACCTTTCTTTCCATCTCTTACACCCAACTCAGCTGCAAAAAGGTCCCTTCATTCTGTTGCCTTCCTCATCTGATTCTTGTCACCAACAAACCCCCCCCCCACTTGAAATTTTCTATGGATTCAGATAAACAGATGTTGTGAGTGATTCTCTTGGGCAGTTTTGCAAATGCATCCTGAGACACCAAACCAAGGATGTGATTATTTGCAGCATCTTCCCCTTAGTCTGATCTAGAATTCTCTTAATTCTAGAATTTGACTCTTTGTTACAAAACAAGACTTTTATTCAAAGTAATGTAAGGGAAGGGGCTTTTAAATCGTTTTATAATGTCAGGAAGGCTAAATATGTCAGTCTAATCTATGGTCCTGTGTGGAGCCAAGAGTCTCCTTTGCTATAAAATTTATGTCAAGCTGTTTAATTAGTCAAAGCTTTTAAGAGATGTCATGTGATGCAGTAATTTAAAAAGTAAAAACTTAAGTGGTTAAAAGAGAACATGCCTGACACGAGCACAATGTGATATCCACAGAGTTCACATTGCTTTGAGTAATTTTCCTGTGCTGTTCCTATTTGTTCCTGGGGCACGACTTCATTAATAGACAGTGAGGATATTGACTAAGGTCTTTGCTGATAATTATGGATTAAATATAATTAAATAGGAAGGTTGTGCCAGCAAGACACTAATTGGCTTGTGAACAAACTTGGATATTTTTACTTTCATAGAACCACTAGATCAGGGCATTTGGAGCAGTTCTTTGACTCTCTGAGGAGACTGCCCAAGCCAGCGAGCAGGGTGTCCTCTCCTATTGTGCAGGATGGTTTGGGTTGTAAAAAAACCTCAAAAATAATCTGGTTCAACCCCACCTGCCACAGGCAGGGGTTGTTCCAAGCCCCATCCAACCTGGCCTTGAACCCATCTAGGGTAGGGTCATCCATAATCTCTGTGGGCAACCTGTTCCAGGGTCTCACCACCCTCAGAGTAAAGAAATTCTTTCTTATCTAATCTAAATCTTTCCTCTTTCCATTTAGAACCATCCTCCCTGGTCCTATGGCTCCATGCCCCTGCAAATAGACTTTTCCATCCATCTTTCTTGATGGGCTTTGATGGTGGCTTTGTGTGTAATGCACTGGTTAAATATTCCTTTGCTAGCTGTGCACTGGGGGCATATGTGCTCTGTCCCATTGTCTACAAGAAGAGCAATAACATCACCTTTTTGTTTCTTGTCATTTTAAACTGGGTGTTGGTGTGTTTACAAAGAAAAAGCTGGTTGTTATTAGCTTGCAGCATTGCTGGAATACAATTTCAATAACCCCTTTGCCATCATGCAGCCAATCTGAGTGGGGAAATGCCATATTGCAACTCCCCTGACTTACCAGCTATCATCAGCCCTTTGGAAATGCCCCAAATGATGCTTAGACACAACCCAGCTTATTCTTCCAAAAGCATGGAAGCAGGAAGGGTAATTTTCAAAAGCACAAGGAGATCCAAAAGACAAAAGGAAATGAGGGATTTAATGAGAACCTTTGTAGAAGTTGGTGTGAAGCTGGCTCAGATCTGAGGTCCTTGTGCCTCAGAGTGTGACTAATGGCTGTGGTTGAGGAGGAGGAGATGTGGCTGCTCTTGGGATCACCTCACACTCCCTGGTCCCTCTCTGGGAAGCTGTCCCTGCTGCTTGCCCTGTGGCTGCTGACCTGCTGTTGGCCCCAGTATGCCATGGGAAGGGAAACCAAAAAGCTGTGCTGCTGACAGGGCAGAAATCATCTCATTCTGCTGGTCAGCTTAGTCAAAAAATATTGTGAGTCATCAGCAGCACAAGCCTCTATCCTTTCTTTTTTTTAAAAAAAACAACCTATTTTTACTTAAATTTCCCCTTTTCATCAAATAAACTTCTCACACTGTTGCTGTTTTGTTACAACATTAGAAAAAAGTGCAGGCTATCCCCAGATTTCTTCAATGCATGTTGAGACCAAGCATAAAAACATGCACCTGCCCAAATGACTTGAAATTATTTTGGCTCCAAATTTAAAAATATCTCTGATATAATACCTGTTATTTGGAGTTTTCCAGACATTTAGAGTTTACCCTGTAGCTGCTGTCAATGGCTGATTTTTATCAAAGGTTTATTATATAGGTCTTTATTTAAGTCTTGAGGAGATGGTTCATCCTTGTGCAAAACCTGCTCCTTGCTGGAATCGATGAAGAGCTTGGCCCAGAAGCTCCCAGGGCAGGGCTATTACTGCAAGGTTATCAGGAGGTGAGAGTCACAAGTCAGATTTTGGCCAAAAAAACTCCTAGGAGGGAAATCTGGAGAAAAGGATCTCTCTTTTTGTAGATGAGAGAGCATTGTAGGTGACTCTGCCTGATATTGGACTTAACCAGGATAGGTCCAAGTGCAGCAAGATTTTTGTGACTCTGGGATGAGGAGATTTAGATGTTCCCATTTGGGCTGTAATGGGAGGTGAACTTTTCTATAATGCATTCATAATGCCTGCCATGGGGTTACTCTTGTGTATCCTGCTTCAAAAAGCAAATGTTTACCCAAAGCTTTGATCCTTTTTAAGTGGTTGAGGAAGGTGCAAGAGGCAGAATTTTTCACTTGCCTCTGTGCTGCTGAGTTTGTTTCGAAGGGGAAAGAGAAATACCACAGAAAAGAATATTCTTTAAATGTTTGGGACTGTTTGGGAAGCAGGAAGAATTGAGACTCCCAGGATTTCTAGAGCAAAGAGATGCTGGTGAGGATGTCTGCTTCTGGAAGCCAGCCCAGCCCTTTGAGAGTCTGCAGGTTTTGCAAAGTACTAAGGGGGATTTACGATGCCTGAAAAAGGATTGAAGTTTTGAAAAAGGAAAGTCAGAGCATTTTGAGAGCTAGAAAATGATTTTTGGTTTCTTCTACCCTGTCTTCCCCTCCTCTCCATTTCTATTCCAAATAAATCCTCACTGATGGAGTTGTGGATGTGATTAAAGAAGAAAACACTTGGCAATGTGCTTCCACATGAAGTGCAAGATCTGGAGGAGCAAATCTATCTTCACTGTTTTTTCTTGATCTTGTTTTTGTTCCTCAGTTTGTCCAAGCCCCTTTGCCCACCTGAGAGCAGCTGAAGTAGGGATCTGTTAAGATCAGCTTCATCCTTCTAGCCTTGGAGGTGAAAATCTCCCCCCCTTTCTCCCTCCTGTCCCCTAGCAGTGATTACCTTCTGCTTCAAAATCTTCTTTTTCTGAAGGGTGTTGTAGGAAGGAGGGGAAAAAAAAATTCACTGGGGGAGGAACTGAGACTGATTGAGTGCCTGGTTGTGGATACATTTCTCTAGATGCTGTGTGAAGCTTTAGATCTTTACAACCTTCCTCCCCAGTGCCTTTGTTCTTTGTGTAGCTCACTTGCAAACCTGGCATGTGGGATTGTTTTATTCAAACTTTACTGAAAGACAGGATGTACCTTAGAATTAGAAATATGATGGGCTGTCAGCCACTTCCCCAAATTCCATCAGATTTCTATAGCTCTTAATAAATGAACTGACAGCTTATTAACCAGCTGGTACAACAGGAGCTTCTTTCTGTTGTGAAGTCTTAAATCATGTTTTTCTAATAGATTTGCTATTTGCTTCCACCTCTTCTCTTTTGGGAATGAGGAATGAAAAAAGAAAAAGTCCATCTCCCCCTTCTGATTTCTGGCAATATTAATAAAGAATTTGAGCTGTGTGTAAAATTGTGTTCTGCAGAAATACTACCAGGCATTAAATTAATTTGCTGCCCAGGGTTAAGTGAAAACTTGGAGTATTAAAGAAATTTAGTGATTTTTGTGAAGTTTTGTGATTCCTGGTAAACCATATCCAAGAGCAAAAAGTTATTTTATAAGTTTTTGAGAATAAGTCTAGATACTGGATTGTGGAAATAATGACTGTACTTTGTTATGGCAATAATAATATATATATATGAGAGAAATTACTATTGATTCTGACTTTCTAATCAATGTCAGGGTTTCAGCATTGCATAGAAATTATTTTTTTTTCCTCTTCTCTTCATCATTCTGACTTCTTTGTTTTCTTTCCTACCATATTTGGTGGATGATCAGAAAGAAAATTATTTGAATGGCAGCACATGTGAAGGATTAAAAAAACAAAAATCAAACCCTGGAGCACATAGTTCAGCAAAATATAAAGCTCCTTTTGTGTTAGGAAGAATTTAATCACAGCTAATTGATAAGTTGCTTTCCACTTCCACATTCTGATGTTGCAAACCTATTGTTCAATGCTTTCAGAAGGGGTTTTGTCCAAGGATCTCAAGAATTTCTTTGCAACATTTTTTAGTAGAAAATATTTCACCTGCAACAAAATAAAGGACAGAATAATGAGATGATTTATATAGGAGTGTGGTGTGAGCCAGTGCCATGAGCAGGTACTGATCTCAAGAGGCCTGGAGTTAATAAATAATAANCTCCTTTTGTGTTAGGAAGAATTTAATCACAGCTAATTGATAAGTTGCTTTCCACTTCCACATTCTGATGTTGCAAACCTATTGTTCAATGCTTTCAGAAGGGGTTTTGTCCAAGGATCTCAAGAATTTCTTTGCAACATTTTTTTAGTAGAAAATATTTCACCTGCAACAAAATAAAGGATAGAATAATGAGATGATTTATATAGGAGTGTGGTGTGAGCCAGTGCCATGAGCAGGTACTGATCTCAAGAGGCCTGGAGTTAATAAATAATAATAGATATTAACAATAAATAATAATAGATATTAACAATAAATAATAATAGATATTAACAATAAATAATAATAGATATTAACAATAAACAATAAATTATCTGAGTTATCCTGTTTCTAAAACTGGATGAGGAGCTTTAATTTCTTAATTGTGTGTAACATGAGCTTTAGTGGTCTGTAAATTTTTTAGAAATGCTTTCAAAAGTAAAAAAATTATCATCTTTTCTTTCTCCTTCATCATCAAATTGAAGGAAATACATCCTGCACACGAGCTGGAGTATGAATTTAGGCTGTTTGTTTTAATCACCACGTGCTTTTGTGATGGATTTTCCTTCTGCTAAAAAGATAAATGGTGCAACAGTTAAAGAAATGAGGAGCTTTCCTTTGAATTAGTCTTTTGTAACCATAGGTAAATTATCCAGAAGGTAGTCAAGCACAACAGTTTGATAATACAGGTGTTTTAATGGTAATAGCTGTTGGGATTGGAATGGGAGTGAAACAATAAAGTCATTAGGGTGTTACAACATGAAATTAAGCTATCGCTATTACCAAGCAATATTATTATCCCAAAGTCTGCAACTCACAGAGCAAATGAAAAGCAGTGTAATACCCCTCTAACTGGAGTTTACATTAGGATTTAGTTTAGCCATGATGTTTGCTAGTGTTGTAATATCTTCATTAGGCAGCACTGGAGAGCTGCTGTGACACAGGAGGGATAACACACCACTACTGAACATCTGAGGAAATCCTATTCCATACAGAAAAAATTATCTGTAGCTCAAAATTCTCATTAGAGTGGTGTTTTTCACATTATGGCTAGCAACAATCTACACCCCAAAGATCTTTGTGCGTAATGTTTAAATTACTCTATTCCTTAGACTTAAATCCTGTTGACTTCTGTATCTATATGCATCATTGTGCAAGGCATTTGACACTGTCCCGCATGACATCCTGGTCTCCAAACTGGAAAAGAATGGGTTTGATGGATGGACCACTCTCTGGATAAGGAGCTGGTTGAATGGTCGAACTCAAAGAGTTGCAGTCAATGGCTCATTGTCCAAGTGGAAACCAGTGAGGAGT
>VZTY01019337.1:0-24639 GCA_013400935.1 Turnix velox
CAAATCTGAAAGTATCCTGGCTTTTAAAGTGCTGAATGTGTTGATGTTTGATATAACTAGAATTGCAAGAACCCGAAGCCTCCAACACCCTGCAAACCCCCATGAACCTGACACCTTTTATAAGCTTTAAAAACAATTGCAGGGGTGCAGGCATTCACTAGAGCCTGCCATCACAGCATGTGAGCATCCTGCTAATGTGATTACTCACTGCTGTAATGAACTCATGAGAGATTAGAAAGTTTGTTTAACTATTACTGGAAACCAGTTTCCATCACAGTCTTTTCAGCTGTTTTACAAATACTGCAGGAAGAAAACTCTGCCTTTGGGCTCATGGGCTTGGAACATGAAATGGGGGTTCAGGGAGACTTGGCAGTGATGAGCTGTAACCCCGAGGATCTCCTCTTTGTTGTGAGAGTGACAAATAGGGACATCAAGTGACACAAGGGAAGTGAGACCCACCTTGTCAAGCAACATGTAACATGCTTGAGATGATATTTGCTTGAGTTATAGCACAACACTGAAATAGGAACTTGGACTTAAGTGAGCTGGTACAATCACAGTGTAAATCAGAGGCAGAGGAGGAACTAGAAGCTGGTGATGCGGAGAGCCAGTTTCTCAGCTCTATCAAATACATATCCTGTCATTTCATAGCTGTGTATTGTTTCTTAGTGTAGTCAAGCACAAACTATTTAAGACAGGGATTCTCTGTGCATGTAATTGTATGCTATGTAACAAGAGTGATGTGTTTAATTGTTACTGTGGAAAAAAATAGTAGAATAATAATTATTACTATGATTTCTGTCTTTCCTAATAGTTTCCTTGAAGTAATCAGGGACTTGTTGCTAGGTAGTTAATATTTAAGGTACCTTAAATATTTTAATGCATTGGTGCCTGCTGTATCTAGGCAGCAATATTTGTTTATGATATTGTTACACAACCCTTTCCACCTTATATCCTTTATTCATTGTAATCTAACACATACATACTTTTAAATCTTTTAAATTTCATTCCTGATACCTTTTTTTTTTTTTTTTTAAAGAGTAACATATTGAAGTACCTATTGGGAATGATATAGCATGTCTGAGGTAGATTTATTCTTTGTCAGGATGAACTGCTCACATTTTTTCCTTTCTTTGTACAATCTTCAAAACAGAATAAAATCTGTAAATAAGTCCATTTAAAAGTTGATAGTTGATAGTATCTCTGTGCACTCTCAGTACCTATTGCATATGCTTAGATGTTTCATAAGCATGAAATTCCAAAGTTTTAAAATAAAACATATGATATCACTATTCTGGGTGAAGTCCAGTTTGGACTGAACTACAGTTACCTTCTTCTTTGCCATCATGCTTCCAGGGATGTTCCATCCTAGAGGTGGCTGTTATGAATGCTTGTAGAAATTTTTATAAATATTTTAATTCAGTGTATGAGAACTGATATTATCTTTGACTGGAGAGATAAATCTGATCTTCATGGGCTGAGAGAAAAATACATTGTCTGCCTGCCAACCCAGTGGAAATTGCACAAGATAATTATTCCAGACAAGAAATGGATGGGAACTCAAAGTTCACTTTTGGATGAAGAGCAAATAAATCAGGGCTTCAGGTGGTCCATGTAGATGATTTTGCGAATCTCATCTCTACACTGTCAGGTGCTGCAGCCAGACAAAGTTTCATACCTCTTTGTTAAGTTTAAACAATTACTTCTACTGTTTCAGAAGCAGGATAACCCCTCTTTTGTTTTTTTCATCTATTTGTATTTCTGAAGGCAACTAAACAGCCCTGCAGGCAGATCCACCACTGAGCAGATACAAGTAGCAACACTCCAAAATTTGTTACATTTTCATGCCTGCTCAGCCTATTTCTGGGAAAGGTACCATTTCTCATTAAGAGAAGCTACTTATTTTCATGTCTATTCAGTCTCCAGTCTTTTGATGGAGACTTCCAACAATGTTATCAATTAGTGTTCTTGTATATAGATGTCAAATATAAAGGAGCAGAGATGAAAAACTCCATATACCATGTTTAACTATGAAATGTGAAGTGTGTCCTTACAGATTGGTGCCCTGTGGCCTTTTCCTCTGAAACAGGAGTGGCAAATGCCCCTGTAATCTAAAATGTAACCTGTGATCCTCTACTTACACTTGCCTCACAGTCTGCTAGTGCAGGAGCATATAGATCCTGAAGGCTGTGGCTCTTCCTTCCTTTTATGCAGATTCCCAGCTTCTGGAGACAGCAGTGGGAAATCTGATGGGCAGCAACTGAATTTGCCTCTAACTTTTACCCTATTATAGCCAATTAAAGCTGCCAATTAATAAATTCTGGAGAGGTATTTGACTGGGAATCAGTACATTCCTCTGCTTTGTAACCAGCTTCTTGCCTATCTTAAAATAACTCTTGCTTTGGATTACTTTAGCTGGCGTAGAATTACATTTGTATCTAGAGTTACATGCACAGACTGTTCAGATTCACATGGTGGTTCACTAGAGAGTAGGCTGATCCCATCCCTATACAATACTATGAGTGTGTTGTTTGTGTAGAGCAAGGAAATCCAAATTATCCTGTGTAAAAGACTCTTTTTGGTGCAGAAAGGCCAGCACATTTTGGTGCCATCCTTTTATCTTTAAACAAATGCTTTGTCTTAAGAGAAAAATAAAGAGACTAGGTCATTTGGATCTCCCATGTACCATTTTGAGATGCTCCTACCCACATAAATAGATGAAAATACCATTAAGATCATTGTACCAATTGCCAAAATTATTGAGTTAATATTTTATTCATGACAATATTATGGAGATGCTTAATAATTATGTTACACTATGTTAAAGCTCCAGGAAATCATATTTTATATAGTTAATTTAGACCTTCAACCACCTCAGATTAGCTTTTTCTAGTTGCCTCCTTTACCCATGTGGCCTGGAAGGGATGGATTTGTTTCTGTTGGGAAAAAATATGCTATTATTTTGTAATTAAAATCAGTAGTAAATGTTTGTAGCTAATGACTTAGATTTTAGTTTCATAAGACACCTGAATTTCATTACTTGGACAGTACCAGAAGTCCCTCAGTCTAATCCTGTTTTGCCCTCATGTTTGTTTTATTGAAGTTCATGACCCAACAATCTATTTAGTTTAGAAAAGATCAATACGTTCACATATAGAGAGGGACATTAAAAACCTCGCAAATAAAATTCTTCTCCTAAGCATGCCCCAATTAATGGCTCTCCTCTTCAGCAGCTATGTACCAGCCACCAGAAAATTTATTTTTTTTATCTGTCATTTTGGAAAGAGCCACATGATATCCTCACTGAGGATACTGAGAGTGGCACTCAGTAAGCTGCCTTACATTGTGAGTGGAGTGCAGGGGAATGACCTGCTTCTACAAACAGCTCTGTGTTGCTTTCCTGCCTCCTGGGTGGAGTTTTGCTTGTTCTCCTTTCCTTCCCCAACTTGTCTGCAAACACAGCTGAGATAACATGAGGTTGGAGGTAAAACTTATCCCAGATAAAGGCCTTGTACCTCCCACTGAAGAAAGGGAGGAATAGAACACCAAAGAGTGCCACAGTTGTGTCTCAGCATTCTTTGGGGGCAATGTAACTATCTGCTGTTCCTTCCTCAGGGTATGGGATGATTTGGCCTGTATGTAAATAGTCAAAAAGCTATATTTATAGGAAACACAATGCCTTGCTGCTGTGATAGTTTAAATATAGAGAACAGGCCACTACTGGCATTTAAAATATCACTAGCTGGACAAGATAGTGCAATCAGAAAATAGCCTAAGCTTTTACTGTGGTTCTGCGTACAGGCTTTTCACATTCCTCATGCTGCTTTTAAATGAGTTGAAACTGTGTCTTTTATTGACTTGGGGATTATTTGCTTCTTGAATAAATCAGATCCTTGACATTGACTCAACAGCAGCTTTATCTTTTTTCTTACAGCAATTTTTTGGCGTATTTTCATTTTTTAAAATGGCGGCAGCCAATGCAGTGTATTTCAACACATATTCCAGAGCACTTTTTGCTGATGGTTGCAAATTCAGTTTTGAAGAGGAGCAAACTGTAGTATCAGTCTTACCGCTGGTATTAAAATC
The DNA here is from genome assembly GCA_013400935.1 of Turnix velox. Classification (NCBI taxonomy): domain Eukaryota; kingdom Metazoa; phylum Chordata; class Aves; order Charadriiformes; family Turnicidae; genus Turnix; species Turnix velox. The sequence goes on from VZTY01019337.1 coordinate 4,087, forward strand.
CTAATTATTTTCTATCATTTTTTCCACAGGGTCAAGCCCCAGCCTTAGTACCATGTTGCAACAATTCTATGAAGGGTCTTTTTCCTCTCCTCTACCAGGAGGAGTACCTCAGTACCAACACAAGGAAGCAAGCAGCAGGCTCTGCTAACAGTAAGTCAACATCTCACATGGAATGGGTGAGAATCCTCATCTACTTCCTCCTTCACTACTCCCTCCTCCCAGAAATTGGAGCTGTGCTGATGTGTCAAGACATATATGCTGGGCTAGGTGCAGTTTAATCTTGAGCAAGAAGAAACAAAGAGAGACTATGACTCAGAGCAACACTCTTCCAGCCAGGCAGCTCCAGGGCAGCCAAATGTACTTTCCCTTATTAGGCCAGATCATGAAACATTGCTTCATTTTGTGTAGTACCTAATTCTGCATCAGTATCCCTGACTTTAATAATCAACTTTTTAAGTCTTCCCCCTTAGCAGAATGCAACTCCACCACTAGCTTTGTTTCTTTAAAAATGTAGTTGTAATTAATTTTGACTCCACCTACTCTGACCAGCACTGAACAGTAGAAGGTGAATCAGGCTCCATTAGCAGAGGATGACACGTTTTAAAAGGGTAGCACCTGTTTTAACTTCCTGTAAATAGTATGTTTTTATGACTGCAGTCTGAATTTCCACATCTCAACTAATGAGGTGGTTTTAATCTGAATTACATTAGTGGGGCATGAAGAGAAACCAGAAAGAGATACAGCTTCAGCCCTTACAGCATAAATCTAAGAACCCATAATTGATTTTCCTCAATTTAAGTATTTTTGTTGTATGATGTCAGGGACGTGCGTCCTCAAATGAAATGTAATCCTGCTGGAGGAATGTGTCACTGAAGTGAGATCACATAAGAATTATGCAGGAGGGTGAACTTTCACACCTCTGCTGCTGGAATTCCTACCACGCTGCTCCAAAAGCTCCAGTAGCCAAATGGTTACGAGACATTGCGTATTCTTACATGGTGGTGTTGACCAGCAAAAGTAGAACTAAAAGCAGCACCAGCCTTCTGCTTACAACTAAGCAGTTCACAAACAAATAGTTATTTCAAAACACTTGTGGCATTTGTGTGCCTTGTTATTTCCAAATAGTGACAGTCCTAGATGATCACGCTTGACCTGCCTTTTAAAAGCAGATTTCCAAATGGGTTTAAACCTAATTTTCAATCTAATCTCATGATTCAGAGTGTAATTCAGTGTGTAATCTGCTGCCTTAAGCAGCTATATTAAAGTTACCCTCCTATGCTGTAAACATGTGCTCTCAGGTAAAGATTTCTTCACTTCCCAAACGTCAAAGGTCACTTCTGGAGTTAGGTTAGCAATCATTCTGCACTGACTCTGCTGTTCTCATTCTACTTGGATGTTTCTGAACTATATTTTATGTCCCTTGCTCAAGTGTAACTTGCTAACCACTTAGAACAACCACAAAGTATTGCTTAAACTGTTCACAAAACAAGGACTTCCTCATGGTCATGCTGGCTCTATTGACTATAAAGTGGGTTTGGCTGAAAATTCAGTAGTTGTTAAGAAAAACCTAATAACTTCACAGAACAAGTTAAGATGTTGTAAACTTATGCAAGAAAACAGCAGTAGAGATTTGTTACCAACATTTCTGTTAGATGGTCACTTACAGGGGCAGGAGAAAAAAAGGAAAAAAAGAAAAAAAAAAAGGAAATGCTAGGCCAAATTCTTTCCAGAATCCACATGTGATAGAAGAACACAAAAAGGGAGGAGCAAGTGAATGGAGAAAGGTACATTTTGGTCTTGATGAGGTAGCAGCTGTCAGATTTCAACTGCAATGATATGACTAAAAGAAATCTCTCTGCTTAGAAGAGTGTATTTGAAACTGATTACTTCACTCCTTACATTTCCAGCTTATAAAATCACAGGACTAAATTAGGCTTCTGTATTCTTTTATTTCCCTCTTAAAATATAGCATTGAAGTCCTGCACACATATAAATATCCCTACAGTTTCTTACACACTTTCTAGCCGTCGTTACTTAAAGTGCCCAACTGTGAACATTAAAAATAAAAACATTACTGTTAAAGAGTGGCTACACTTATAGAAGGAGAGGTATTCTGACAATGCAGGCCACTGATTTTACAAAAATCACCTGCAAAAAGAATACGCCCTAAACAACACGCATCAATATTTACCCTGAAGTAGTTGGTTTGGTTGTTTGGGGTTTTTTTTTCCATTCAGCTGACATACAAGTGATTAACATACAGGGTTTATTTTTGAAACATGTCTTTTACATAGTGTAGGAATAAAGGATAAATGCATAACTTTCTTTCTAACTCCCTCCTTCCCCCACAAAGTGTTTTACTGTGTCCCAAGCTGCTATGTTGATTAAAAAACAGTTGAAAAGAGCTCTGGAAATGCATGCAACTTAAAATTCACTTAAACACACTTTAAGTTATAAAGTCTGAGAGATTGCAATGGCAGCATGGGGCTACGGTTCAGTTGGATTACTGGATGTGTTTGTCGTGGTGGCAAGATTGGTAAACACCTCTTCCTTGGTTTCAGGCTGATGTTTTTCCATTTTGGTTTCCCCTTTAGCATCTTTGTTACCGGCATCTCCCTTGCTCTTGTTTACCACAGGCTCAATCTCCATGATTTCCTGTGGTGGCTTTGGCTCTGGCAAATTTGACTGAAGTCCATCAACTTGAACTGGTTCTGGGACATCTTCTGCTTTCTGTTCAAGTCTTTCCAAAATGTTCTGGACCTTCCTTACACCATCTCTCCTGGCCTGGCGCACATCCGCACGACCCTCAGGGTCCACTGAGTCTAGGGCTAACAACTCTTTGGTCAAATATTCTTCAATCATCAAGTATTTTTTGTCAGTTTTCTTGCCTTCAAAGGAGTCAACTGCCTGCTCAAGCATTTGTACCTTCTCCAGAATTGCCTCCACTTTCAAAACACCAGGATGCTTTTGAGGTTCTGCTGTTTCTGCTGTCTTCGGTGGTGCCACTTCTTCAGAAGGAGGCCTTTCCTGGGGGGGAACAACCTTAGCTGTGCATGGGACCTTTTTATCAGCTTTCTCTGGCATGGTTGGAGGCTTCTGCGGTGGTAGTTTAGAATCCGGTTCTTGGTGGGTGACCTGAATTGGGATATAGGATGATGGCACCTCAGTTTCAGGTGGTGGAACTGCCTTGTTTTCAGGTTTGATTTCTGGTGGTGGGGGTGGTCTTGGTGGCTCTTGAGGTGCAACTTGTTGCTGAGAAACCTGGTGAGGAAGGCAAGAAAGAACAGAAAGAACAATGTTCTTTATTTCTTTCTTAAAAACAGGTAACCTAACATCCAATTTCCTATACTTCCAGAAGTGGAATTTTCACACATGCCAAATGATTAATCTTCCCTGAGCACTGATGAATTTTACTATTTTAAAATGAAGAAAGTATTGTGCTGAAGAGTTCAGATAGTGTTTTAAAGCTATTGCAGTCCAAAAACACCAATCAACTCTCAAAGATATTAAACTTCAACCCACCAGTCCTACTCATGCTCACAGAAATCATCCCTACAAGCAGAGCAAAGTGCTCACCTGCCTTCAGTAAGATCTGTTGCAGCTGACTGCAGCATGGTCAGGATTTCACATTCAATGTGTCAAAGTGTTTCTTAAAAGTGCTAACTACCTGAGTTTTAAACACTTTTTGAGCTATTCTCATCCTGTTTTCAAAACATTTCTTTTTTTTGTTTTTTTTTGCTAGCATGTATTTATACCGATTTTATCTTTAGGCTACTTACATGCAGGGGTTACAGTGTCAATCTCATTACTGTAGTGATTAGAGCCAATCCCTGGGATTACTACAGATACAAGTGTCATCAGATCAAAAATATCTCAAAAACTACATCTCTGCAGAGAACTGCAATGAATGAGACCTGCATTTTTCTTCCCCCTTCACTCATTTGTGCACCTATCAATTTATTTTGGAAAGGTTTTACAGCCAGCTCTCATGGGTTTAGATGGCTGAAATAAAATACCTACACTCATATTTAACCAAAATAGGTAGTGCCCTGTGCTGACAATCTTGCTGCTTTACTCAAACAGAAAATTTGATTAGGGAACTCAAACTCTCACCCACAAAATAATGTTATAACCTAGAATACGCCATTAAATCTGAAGTCTTCATTGTTTTGTCCTAGCACCTGGGTTTTCAAAATTATTCATCTAATTCTGCTCCTGTGGAATTTCTCCAGAGAGGAAATCAAGGCTTCCCCTTCCACACACTCAGAGTTGCCTAATTCCCTGTAGTCTTCTGCTGTTTTAGTAAGGTTTTAGTTTTAGGAAAAATTTTAACGTGGAAAAATGTATTCCACGAGCAACATGTTCTTCTATGAGTAAGAGCACGCTTTGTGTAGGAAGAACAAAAAGCTTGAAAGACTAGATTTTTCTCTTCAGAATTAAAATCCCTTTGTGCATCTGATGCTATCCTAAATTGTTCTGAGACATCAGTGAGTTGCATTTACATAGATGCCACAAATCCTGCGGACCTGATTTTGTTCTCACAAACACAATGCAACACCAGTGACCTCAGTGTAATTACACCAAATTATGCCCTGACGAGAGGAAAATCAAACAGTGAGTTAAATCACATTTTGGTGATCCAAAGACTCCACAGGTGGGGAAGTGGAAAGGCAGCTTTGCTGCTACAGTGTATGATCTCAGTAGCTTCCTGTTTGTTTAAATGCACAAATGGAATCATAGAATAGTTTGGGTTGGAAGGGACCTTAAAGATCATCTAGATCCAACCCCCCTGCCATAGGCAGGGACACCTCCCATTAGATCAGGCTGCTCAGTGTCTTGTCCAGCCTGGCCTTAAACACCTCCAAAGAGGGGGCATCCACAACCTCTCTGGGCAACCTCTTCCAGTGTTTCACTACCCTCACCATAAAGAGCTTCTTTCTTATATCTAGCTTCAATCTACCCTCTTACAATTTGCATCCACTATTTCTAGTGACATCACATATCCAATTGAGAAGTCCTACCCCAGCCTTTCTGTAGCCCCTTTCAGGTATTGAGAAGCTACTCTGAGGTCCCCCCTGAGCCTTCTCTTCACCAGGCTGAACAACCCCAACTCCTTCATCCTCTCTTCACAAGGCAGTTGCTCCAGCCCTTCGATCATCTTTGTGGCCCTCCTCTGGACCTGCTCCAACAGCTCGATGTCCTTCTTATGCTGAGGGCTCCAGAACTGGACACAGTAACTCCAGATGGGGCCTCACCAGAGCCAGGTAGATGGGCAAAATCACCTCTCTTGACCTGCTGGTCACACTTCTCTTGATGCAAAATAGAGACCACACCAAACTAAATACTTGGCAGGTAATTCCCCTCTCCATTCTACATACCTGGGGTCTGTCTACAACTGTCTGCACTCTGATGGGAGCTGGGGACTGGATCTGGGTGGTAACTCTGGCTGGTGAACTCTCCCGGCTCGATGAACCTCTCTGTGACACTCTGAAGGGAGACTGGGCTCGTGCTGGCTTGGGCTCTCTATCATCTGGTTGGATTTTGTGAAACACAGGTTGGTGGGCTTGGTATTCACTCTGCTGGGCAGGGTAGTGTGTCATCTGTGCCTGATGGTAGGCTTGCGTGGGTTGCCTTTGGATGTTCTCGTGGATGACAGGAATTGGAATATATCCACGAGGAAGCTGATGGCTTCCTGCATTGGGTCTGCCAGAGGACTGAGGGGAAACCGTCGGAGAATCAGAAGCTGCAGAAGGTTGAGGCTGCCATGAAAATAAAGGGCATTATTAAATTTTAAACATTTTATGCTCCTGGTACTTTTCACTTCCAAAGAGATAAAAAACCAAAGGAAATGTCCAGAGAAATTGAGCTCATGTTTCCGGCATGTCAAGGATCCACTTCCTTGTTTTTTTGGCCAAGGGCCTCCCTATACAAACCACAGAAGTTGTGAGAGAACATCATTATTAACAAGCAGAAACCTGAACTACAGCATTCCCAGCCCTCAAATGAGCAGGGAGTGGATGCTCAGTCAGAAAGCTTGATGCTTTTGCATGGCCATTCCTGTCTAAACCTGTTAAATTTGAGGCAAACTGAAAGTTAAGCAAACAAATTACATGCTGGAGACAAAAACAAACCCCCAACAGAGGCAGAGAACAGTGAGACTTCTGATCCCAGTCACGCTAACAGATTCTCTTCGGTTTGCGGTTGGGTTTTTTTTTAAAGCATGTAATTAATTTGATAGCAGGCTATGGCAATGCAAATATGGATAATATGGCCCCTTTTTTCCCCTTTAAGGCCTTCCAACACCTTAGACTCTTGGCTCCAGCAGTGAGAGCTGTACCAGTTTAAATCCTGTTTGTTGGAGCAAGCAGAGCACCAGGCTCACTGCAAAAGCCCATTCCCAGTCTGTTCCTGGCTGTGGGTCTGCAGTGTGGGGAGAGTCAGTTTGCCCACAGCTCCTTCCTGGCATACTAATCCATCACCTCACCCACTTAGCACCAACTCCAGGCTATTGTCTGACCAGTTTCACTCACTAGGAGGAAAAAAAATATTTGCCCATGGGTTTTTTACACAGCTCAGTGAAAGGCCAGGTCAGGCTGGAGCTTGCAAAAAAGAGGGCAGGACAACACAGCCAGAAGACAAGGGCAGACAAGGCAGGAGACCAGGGGCAACAAGAACCCTTTCTTTTGTGCTGTGATCTGCTCAGCCACCCATAAAACTTCAATATAAATCAATGCTGGTTTATATTAAGGTACCCATCACTGGTACTGCTGGTGGCCTGGGCTCTAAAGGCACAATCACAGCCCCTAACCCCACGAAAGCTGAGAACCACAAGGCACTGCACAGATGTGCAACACCAGGTTCTGAAGTCCTCAACAGTTGTATCTCACAGGACTGCAGAAGGAGGCACAGGTAGATTCACCCTCCACTCTGCAAACAAGACAGCTGAGAAACCTGCCAACAGAATTGTAATTACGTTCTTCAGACTCCAAACAGGTTTCAGAGAAAAAAAACCCCACCACTGCTGAATTACAGACCTGATGACATACTGGGTGAAGGCTGAATTTCCTGCTCATCTTCCTTTGAATAAAAATGAGGTTGATATTTCCATATCATGTACAACAAGAATATAAATTCTACTAATTCTCTAGTGAAAGTGGGCAAACCAAAATCCCAAATGCTGAAACACAAAGCAGCAGAGTGACTTTGAAAAAAAAAAAAAAAAGAATTAATTTCCTGATGGGTTTGTTACACAGCACAGTGAAGGGACAGGTCAGATTATAGGGGTTTTTTTTAAAATTTCATAGTTTGAAATATATGAACGACAAAAATACTTTACAATTCACTTTTGAAGCTGGATATATGTACATCTATGCACTTAATACATCTGCAGAATTAAACTGGCAAGTAAAAATCAGAGCAGTATGGCTTCTAAAAGGGCCTGTCTGTTAGTTAAATGGCCACTTCATTTCTCTCCCACTTTGGCTTCTACCTCAAGATGAAGAACACAGGAGAGGTGCCTGTAACCCCCAATATAAACCCCAAACTTACCCCCTCAACCCCTGCTGCAGGACCTACACAGCTCAGAGGCTTCTTCATGCAAAAGCCATTACCATTTGCATTTATTTTTTGCAGGATCATTCCAGAACACAAGCAGGCAATACTAGAAAAACCCAACACCTTTACTCTGCCGTGACTCTGTGCCTTTGCATTTTGATACTCTGAAGCATTAAATCCTGTGGCAAGTTTGGCTTTCTGAAGGATAAACTACCCGTGTGACATTCAGGTCATCCATGCTGCAAAGACCAACGCAAAACACACCCCCCAGCGATCCCGAAAACCTTACCTCGGCTCCATGCGTGGCCGGCGCTTGGGCTGCTGCAGCTGCTGTTGTCTGTCCACAGTGTTTATCTGGCTGACAAGCCTCCGTCGGTCCCCTTGGAGGGGACTCAGGGCCACCATAGGCCCCTCTGAGAGGTGGCTGTGCCTGCAGGGTGGTAGGCACTGCTTCACTCTTGTATCGCTGCACGCCGGGCTGAGCAGCAGAAAAGCAGGGGTGCTGCTGCCTGCCATCGATGCCCTCGTGGATGACAGGAATGGGGATATAGCCAGCCCGCAGCTTGGGGTATCCCAGGTTTCCTTCTCTCACTGGCAGCTGCTTGGGACTATCACGAGATGGACCGTTTGCTGATGACTGGCCATCCTACAAGTTAAAAACATGACATGGCACTTGTGTTGGTAAGTTCAGCTCAATATGACTGGGCAAGAAAAAGCTACCCTAAAAGTCAAGCCTAAAAGGTGCATCAGCTGCATGTGAGAACTTCACAACTATGTGGGCTCAGGCAGAGCAGCTACCTGCAGATCTGTAAGAGAAGACAGCAAGCTACAGAATCTGCTCTCCTCCAAGACTTTCACCCCCCCTTGTCATAAATACCAACTGAGCCTTTAAAAAATTAATCACACCAGGGTTTGTTTTTCCATATACACCTCCTCTTCCATTCAGGCACCAGCCCACTCCCTTCAGATAAAGCTCCTGCAACCCTGTAGGACCAGAAACACCTCCTTATCACCACTCAGAGCCCTCCCTCTGCTATCAATAACATCTAAAAGGAACTTTCAAGGATGCCTAACCCAATCACAAGTACAATGTTAGCCCATGGTGTTCTTCCTGTTTGCCATCAGAAGTTAATAATGCCACACACTGAAGGATATAATCACTTCCAGCCATGGAAGGATCCATTTCAGTAAATCCTAGAAGACACAGTGTAATGCAGAGGAAAAACACCAGAAAGGAAGATAAAATAAGTCCCTGCATTGTTTGAACACACTCACTGGACAATGTCAAAACTCTGGCAAGGGTGGAAGTGGTTTGTAGCAAGAGCCCTCACAAGTCCTCTAGTAAGTTCTTCCTGCATCGGTCATTCTATTTTGAGGCCCCCACAAGGGCCAAGTTCCAGATGTATCTCTAAGTCAGATCATATAACAAGCACCTCTGTCATTCAGAGGGTAATGTCATTATTCAGTAAGAGGAGAATTTAATAAGGGGACATATGGTGCAAGTGTTGGAAACCCTATTTTTAAAGGGGTGTTTAAGCTGCAGAAATATTTCATGTGGCTTCTGTACATGTTAGTACACTAAACTAATTCATTAACTATTTTACAAACTAGATTTTGAGACCGTGCCCCCTTAAAAATTAGCATCTGAGAACTCCTCTGGCAGTGAAACCACAGAGGAAAAAAAAAAAAAGGGCATTATTTCAGGAAGCTAATAAAAAAGTTAAGCTCTGTACAGAACAAGTTCAAAGTCAGAGAGCCCCTGTTGTTTGACCTCTTTTTACCCATTAAAAAAAAAAAGCCCTTGCAAACAAAGAAAAAAATCCAAAAGGGGCAGAGAGCAGAGCCAGGCCGACAGAGTCTGCACAGAGAAGTAGTTTGAAGTCGGCTTTTTCAGCTGCAGAAGAACAGGGATGATCTCATGCCAAGGTCTGCACCAGGATCCACTGCCCGACTGATGAGTCATTTGAAATTCCCTCTACCAAGGAACCACATTCCTCTGCTCCCTGCAGGCTGGCTGGGGGCTTCAGGACCCTGAGGACCAACAACCATTTGCCAGCTCAGCTTCTACCAGCACCACCCCAAAACCCACAGCACTCCCAGCAGCCTCTCTTGAAGGACACAGACGTAAAGCCAGCAAGCTGCATTTGCCAGCAAATAAATCTGAGGTGTGCTCAGCCAGCAACAATGTGAGGCCACGACACAGCCAAGTGTCTGCTGGGCCAGTGGAGCCCAGCAGCCTGCCCAGGAGGGTGGAAAACCAATGGATGATTCCACAGTTGGAAGAAGCACCTCACTGCTCCTTCCATGTACTCAGCACACACCAGCTGCAGGCAAAGCAACCTGAGTCCCCAGGCAGCCACCCCACCTACAAGCATGGCTCCCACTGCTATAAAAAGGAGATTCACTCACTCCAGGGACTCCCCACAGGAAGGGTGGGTACTGGGAGGGGAGCTGGGTGCCCCAACATGAGGAGACTCTTGGCCATGGGTGCTCTGCTCCAACAAACCTGTCCAAAAGGATCAGCTCCTCTCTTTCTCCTAGCATTTTAGGGGTCTGAAATGTTTTGGATTGTTCCACTTGGGGTAAGCCCTTCAATCTGGAGTAATCTACAACAATAAACCCTTGTTGAGGCTTCTGCACAGTGTCCCACTGCCCCCCATCCTTCAAGAAACCCCTTCCCATGAGTCGGACCATGGGTTTCCCCTCCTTTGTCTTCATTTTCAGACCCTTGAGCCTGCCCCTTGTTTCAAACCCTCTTGGCAACCCCAGAAATCTGTCTCTACAAGTCAAACCCTGGTAAGCAATATGAAATAAGCTGTCCAAAAGCAAAGAAAAATCCCAATACTCCCATGGTCATGCTTTTGGCCAAAGTAGTTCCCTCTTCTGTGCAAGGAGAGCTGCATCTCCAGCCTGGACAAACAGGTTCTGGAACACTCCAAGAGAAGCTAAGCTGTGCCTGGAGACATGGCAGCAAGGGGGGAGGAACAGAATCAAGCTCTGGAAAACTCACTGTAATACTATAGAGAAGAGATTCATGGGTTTCCTCTGCATGCTTTAATTCCTAAATTTCATGGGATAGGCAATCAGGACACCTAAAGTCCCCATTTTTGGTTTGTTATGTTATGCATTTTTTGTTTGTTATGTTAACAAACTTGGTATCTGTAAAAGTCCAGAGCTCCCACTTTGAACAATGCACAGAGATAAGACCAAAAAATGAATCAAACTCCTTGATCCATCCTCCTTCCCAGTTTAAGTACAAAAAAAAAAAAATCAGGAACCCAACTCCCATTTCTGGTTTTTGAAAAAATTAAGTCAGTTTCTCCAGCCACTATCCAAGGAAATTCGTACATTGACAATAAAATCAAGAATAATTATGAACAATAGAACATTGATAGATTTTCAGTAGCACAACTGACCATCAGCAGGGATTCTGGCTGTGATCACACTCTTCTTTTAAGAGACAAAATTCCCCCCCCCCAAAAAAAAAAAGAAAAAAAAAAAAAAAAAGGCAAAAAAACCAAAAGCCAGATCCTATTANAAAAAAAAAGAAAAAAAAAAAAGAAAAGGGCACAAAACCGCAAAGAACTGCTTTGGGTGGCTCAGAAATTTCAAGAACAGTCCTGACCTGACTGCAGGTACCCTCAAACAACCACAGAAACCCATAACTCCATCCACTTATCTCAAGATGTTAAAGGAGTCATCACAGCTGGTCAAACACCTCCCCTATCCAGCCATCAGCCCACTCCCTTCAGACAGAGCTCCTCTAATCTCTGCCCTGTAGGACCAGAAACACCTCCTTAGCACCACTCAGAGCCCACCCTCTGCTATCAGTAACATCTGAAAGAAACTTTCAAGGAAGCCTAATCCCGTCACAAGTGCATTGTCTGTGGTGTTCTTCCTGTTGGTTTTTAAAAGTTAATAATGCCACACACTGGGGGATTTAATCACTTCCAGCTATGGAAGGATCCATTTCGGTAAATACTGGAGGACACAGTATAATAAAACCACCAAAAATCCAGATAAGATAAATCCCTGCAAAAGCATGGCTGTGTTTTAATTGAGCTGAGCAAAGCTAAGCTGTGCAGGGAGATGCATCTGCTCAGGAGGAATGACAGCATTGCCACCTCTCCAGACCAGGACACACATTTCTGTTGTGAGGCCATCACCACGATAAATAAAGGTACAGCCAGCACCAGTTGTGCAACTGGAAAAAAATATTTCATACCCCCACATCCTACTCTTGGCTTCCTGTGGAAAGGGGACAGTCAGTGACATTAAAACCCTCCCATTTGCTGAGATTTTCAGTGAGTTCTGACACTCTGTCACCAAAATAAACAAATAAAGTGATGGCAAGAGAAAAACACAACCTTGCAAGAAAGGAAAACTCCTGGGAAGAGCTGTGCTATTCCTTCTGAGTGGATAATGGCAGAACTCCTGAGTGTCAAGTGTTATTCCAGACTGAAACAGGGAAACCTGCAAATTCAGTCACTGCTGATGCCAGCAAATTCCCCCTGAAGTCATCCAGATGGCTGTACTGAGAGAAAAAAAAATGTCAAAATATTCTGTGTACAGGCTGGGTGGCTTGAATAGTTATATCTGCCTTGAAATCCTCCTTCTGAGCCTGCCTGCATAATGCATTTTGCATTTCTCTTCCACTCAAGAGGTCTACAGAAAAAGAAGTTGAAAAGTAAGTTTTGCTGCTGTTACTCTCTCGCATTTTTGTCGACCTACTTTGGCTGGGGTAGGACTTTTTAATAGGGTCCAGGATGGCAGGACTAGGAGTAATGGATGCACATTGGAAGAGGGGAGATTTAAGCTTGATAGAAGAAAGAAGATCTTTCCTTTGAGGGTGGTGAGACTCTGGAATAGGTTGCCCAGAGAGGTTGTGGATGCCCCCTCCCTGGAGGTGTTTAAGGCCAGGCTGGATGAGGCATTCAGCAACCTGTTCTAGTAGGAAGTGTCTCTGCCCATGGCAGAGGCCTTGGACACAGATGATCTTTATTTAAGGTCCCTTTCAACCCAAACCATTCCATGATTCTATGATTTGTGGGAAATTAATCTTTCTAATGCACATATTACACACACAGAAGCACCTCCAGGGCATCAGGACAAATATTTAAATTGTATTTGTTTCATAAACATTATCTAGCAAAGGAGTACACACAAAAATTCATGAGAGGTGAAATATCCCCTTCTGTATTCAAACAGAAGCTCTGCTGCTGTCAGTGTAATTCTGAACTTTCAGCTACTGCTGCCAAGACTACCATGCAAACAGAAGTATTCTGGTTGCTCAAATGACTGACAAAATCTGACTCAAGAGAACACTTCCCATGATTTTAAGCCTGGATCCTACCTATTCAGGAAGAAGGGAGCAGTGTGATGCTGTTCTTTCACAGCAGAATCCAAAAATATAACTAAAATCAATAACTGAAATACAAAACCTAAGTTTTCTTTGCACATAAATAAATTTATCAGAACCTGCCGTGAATAAGCAAAAATTTCAGAAGTACTGAATATTCAAAACAAAGAATAAATTACCAAGTCCATTTATTAATTAAAAAAACCAAAATCAAACCCATTTTATGTCATGGAGAGGCAAAACTTTCCCCATTAGCACCGGATTTCATACCTGCTTGTATTTTACTTTTGGCCAGACCTTTTTCCCCCACCTTCTCTGGACAAATCAAAGCTACAGCACTGGCTTTGCTATGACAGAAACCAGCTCATCCAAGTATTCCCTGTAACTTGATTAAAGCATTAAGAAGTTTCCCAAGAGGAGGTCTGTTCAATTAGGACTTCCCTGAGCACCACACAAGCAGGAGGAGGAAGGTGGAGACTGGTTTGCTCTCAGCTGCTGCGGATTTTTACATTCCCACTCTTGTACTCATGATTTGCTCTTAAATATATACACACTGAGCACACAGGCATCTGGGCAAGATATCATTAGCTAATGAGGCAGGGAAACCATGAATAAGCTCAGTCGCATGAGCTGTCCCACTAGAACTCCCTGTCGCTCACATCATGTCGCCCATTTAGCCCCTGAGCTGCTTTTGATGTCTCCCTTCTCCAGTGCTGAGTTTCATTTCCTCACATCCCCATGAGTAGGCAAACAGGCCCTTTGTTCTCTCTTGTAATTATCACGTTGTCTTATGCAAGGATTGCATTAACTCCAACCCATGTGGAGGATGATGTCACTAGAAAGAAATAAACACCACAAAAAACCGAAGGAGAAAAACTAATCCTACTAGGCAGAGCAGAGAGTCTCACTGAAGCCAACATGCTGGGTATCTAACAGACTAAAGGCTGGGGAAGGACTTTTTAATAGGGTCCAGGATGGCAGGACTAGGAGTAATGGGTGCAGATTAGAAGAGGGGAGATTTAGGCTGGAGAGAACAAAGAAGTTCTTGACTGTGAGGGTGGCGAGACACTGGAAGAGGTTGCCCAGAGAGGTTGTGAATGCCTCCTCCATGGAGGGGTTTAAGGCCAGGCTGGAAGAGGCACTGAGCAACCTGGTGTAGTGGAAGGTGTCCCTCCCCATGGCAGGGGGCTGGAACTAGATGATCTTTAAGGTCCCTTCCAATCCAAACCATTCTATGATTCTATAATGTTTCAGGAATTAAAACTTTGAGATGATTGTCTCTCAAGCTTGACATGATGACACCTGCTGCCCTTTATGCCCAGGAGTGGAAGTAGAACCAGGCATTGAAGGCACCCAAACTGAACATGATCAGAAGAAGCAAGGACTGCTATGAAGAGCAGAGGGCTCCTAGAAAAGAGCTGGTATCACCTCTCATCCTGTTAGCTTCAGTGGAGGGGGTTAAAGAAAATCCCTTTGGAGAGCACTCACTGAAACATCCTTGCTAAGGGTGAAGACAATGACATCAGGTTATCTCTATTCACTTTGCTCTTACCTAAGCAGTGGGTGGCCAACCTGTTGCTTTCCTGCTCTTAGCTGTGAGCCAGAATTCTGGGACACAGAAGAAAATATAAGCGTCAAGAATAAACAAAGCAGTGCCCCATAGAAGAGGAGCCTAAAGAAGCAGCTAACAATTGCAAACTCAGCTGGGAATCCCACAAGTTGAAGTCTATATTTTTCCTCTAAACTCCACTTTGCACACAGCAGTTTTCTCACTTCACTTCCTAAACAGCAGCTTTCCAACCCTTGCTACACTGCACCCTGTTTATCAATTATAAGGCTTTTCCATGAACCATAAAAACATCTGTGCTACGTGACCCACTAGACTGGATTAGACAAGTCACTTCACCACCCCACGTCTCATATCCCTGTCTATAAAACCAAGGAGAAACAAAGCAGAATCAAACCAACAGCTTCTCAATGCTTTTGAAGATACAGCAGTTTTCACCTATAATTAAGACACGTAATTTGTGTGAACGAGACATTTCTCCTATTTTATATTTCACTTGGACTTCACATGAAGAGAGGAAAGAGTTGCCACAGCAAAAAGGTGGAGACAGACCTTACCTAGAGAGTGATAGTGTCTACATACCCCCAAGCATATCAGGTGGTTACCTGCCTTACCAAGGTTCAAGTGGGAACAATTCTATTTTTGTCATGAGTTTCTGTAGGAGTCCTGCCTGTGTAGAGGTTAGAGGTGGGGAAGACATGGTTCCTAGGTAGGACTGCTGCCACCTGGCACCAGGATCTTCCTTTCTTCCTCAGCCAAGAGACAGGCAGCAGCAGGAGCTACACAGAGCTGTGCAAGACCTTCCTTGTTTTCCCTCTTGCATGACTGACTGCCCAGACCCTGCTGCATCATTACTGGCGTCATTTCTTCTCCTTTCTCTTCTTTCCCCACTTGATTCTCCCCTTGTGTTCACATTAATTGGATTCGCTGTGAATTAACTCTTTGCTCACTGTGTTCTGTCAAGAGTAAGCTTTAAACAACCACACAAAGCAGCTTCAGAGAATCTGGACAAAGCCTCCAAAAATGCCCTACTAGCACTCCTACCTATTATGCCCTTTAAATGCAGTACCTTTTTAATCCAGTAAATAATTTATTAACCTGCAACAGAGTGCACATCAGCATAAATAATGTAAAAAACCACAGCCAGTAATGGAGGGGAATTATCCATTCCCCTCCATTCATGTGGACCACTAAGAAAAAAAAAAAACCCAGAGTTTCAGAGAAGCTGATCAGCCTTCCAATGTAGTTTCTGATCTGGGCCACTGAGAATTCTTCAGTGGATTTGCTCCTAAAGAGATGGAAATCAACTAACTTAAGACTTACAGAATGACAGAATAGTTCAGGTTGGAAGGGACCTTAAAGATCATGGAGTTCCAACCCCCCAGGACACCTCCCACTTGATCAGGCTGCTCAGTGCCTTGTCCAGCCTGGCCTTAAACACCTACAGAGAGGGGGCAACCTCTTCCAGTGTTTCACTACCCTCACAGTAAAGAATTTCTTTCTTGAATCTACCCTCTTCCAATTTACATCCATTATTTCTAGTCCTCACATCACATATCCTATTAAAAAGTCCTACCCCTGCCTTTCTGTAGCCCCCTTCAGGTATTGAGAAGTTACTATGAGGTCTCAGCAGCCATGAAGGATGATGATGGAAACCTGGACCAACAAAGCCATCAGTAAGAGGGTGAAATGGTTTCATCTTCCTCCATTTAGACCTGTGCAATCATTGCAAGCAATAAATAAACCCCTTTCCTCCCTGCTCCTAGACTTTGTGGCTGGCAGGAGCAGCTTTTATCTCAAACCTAAGGCATTAATGAGCTATCGATCATCCTAATATTCCAGTGAAGCTCAGCACAGTCAATTCCTTTGCTCTATTTTTAGTATTTCCCATTGGGTTTGCAGGATGTAATAACAACATATGCAGGGGGCATCAATAAAAACTTCCACAAGCCTTGTTTCTGTTTTCTTCCTTAAAAGTCTTCTGCTTTTGTCAACACTTTGGGGAACACCAAGTCAACACCACTGTAAGACAATCTTGCAGAAGGGATGCTGAGCTGGGATGGTGTGAAACTAACACAGACAATACCAACAGCAGATGAACACAGGAAATTAATTGTTCTATCAAAGCAAAGACAGGAAGTGTGGCATTGCTAGTTAACACTTTAAGCAAAAGTAGGCATTTAAATCCTTCATGGTATTTGACTGAGCTTTGAATGTCTTGCTATTTGAGAGAAAATCATTAGCCTACCAACAAGTCCTGTTAGCAAATGTTTCTTAGGCATTTGCAAAGTCATGGCTTTTTTCTCAAAGGAGTAAAAGAAAATATTTTCTTTTCTTTCTCAGGAAGGTCTCCCCAGCCCAGCCTTATACTGCAAGTAACAGCTGAATATCCAAAGGGCAGGATGCCCATCCCTCACCTGGTTTAAAAAAAGCCAGACTGGATAAAATAATAGATTTTTTGATGAACACATCTAAAATAGATAGTTAAATGCAAATCAGGGTCTGGTTCCATTGACTTACAATGGCTCTGTCATGGGTTAAAATTTTCCAAGAGCCATTTCTTATTCCCAAGAGCCTTTTCTTATTTTACCCAATAATTTATCTGGTACAGTGTACTGTAGTCAGCACAGGCACACTGGTTTTAAGCTCAAGATAAGTAAGAACAACAAGATTTGGGAGAAAAGGGATTTATTACTAATACAATCTCAGCTGTATTAGCCAGAAAAGCTGAGTTAGCTTTAAATCTGTGCCCTGTTCATTGGCCACTTAGAGTCTAATACTTCGTTCTGCTACCTCCTCAGAAAGGGAACAAAAACTCAGAGTCAGAACAATGATCAATATCAGAGTCAGAGCTAATGAAGACCACTATCAAGGAGACTAAAAACCTGCTTGTTGTTTCACTGGCTAATTTCACTGTCACAAGCAATAAAGCCAAGATGAGTTCCATCTTTGCTTAATCATCCTTGCAAATGTGCCTCAAGTCTGACACAGCTTGTGCAATTCCCACATCACTTCTACCAACATGATTAAACATGGGAAACATGATTAAAGACATACAAAGACTATACTAAAATTACAGCTATGTTTTTTCTTAAATCATATCTTTAATACCAAGACAGAACATAGGAAGTGTCTGAATTTTATCCCAGGCCTAACTCAGGATATATCATGCATAATATTAAACAGTCTGAGTATTTTTCTTCCATATTCCATTCTGCATCTCTAGCCCAACACCAACTAGAAATTTCTAATCCAGCTTTTCTAAAACTGAGCATGGAGAGGGAAAATACTTCCATGAAGCATGTTTGCACCAAGGGAAAAAGAAACCCTTTGCTGTGGAGCCACTACAAGTGGATTGAGAAGTGTTTTCAGGAGAGTTTCAAACTGGTACCAAACCACATCCCTACCAGGGGGGTTGGAACTAGATGATCTTTAAGGTCCCTTCAAACCCAAACCATTCTATGATTCTATGAAAACCCCCAAATCCTCATTTAAGCTAGGGTAAGAATGAGAGAAATTTGAAAGATGTTTCTATCTAGTCTCTCTTCGAGCCTACATCTGTGATTTTGTCCTTCCTACTTGTTCAGGTACAAGAAAAACATCTAGAAAAGCTAAAATAAAAAAAGTTATTTCTTCAAAAATCACTGCTGGATTCAAAACTCAGTGTCAGTAGGAAATCTAGCTTCTTTGGCACTATCTAGCTAAGAAAAGAGTACATGGGAAGACAAATACTTTCCTCAGGCTTGACTCTTAAGTTTCTTTTGCTTAATAGACACTTTAANGTCTAGCTAAGAAAAGAGTACATAGGAAGAGAAATACTTTCCTCTCTTTTGCTTAATAGACACTTTAAACTTGGAAAATACAGTGGGCACCTCACAAAGCAGATTTCACAAGGTGCCCCTTAATTCCAGCAGATATTCTTAACTCAGGGCTCTGACAAATGGCTGTGGGAGATCAGTTACACGCAGCTTCTCTCACCCCAAACTGGAGGGCTTATTCTTTCAACATTAAGACAGAAATTCCCCCAAAAAAACACCCAAGAATTTTGCATTTCTATCTCAGCAAGCGTTTTCCTCTCTTCAGGAGTAATCCCAAAACACACACACATTCCAGCTTATACTGAGCACTGACATTTTCCTGGTTGGAAAAAACCACTTCCCACAAAAGCAGGTGGGGCTTTTCATTATTACCCCAGATTTCACACCTGATAAGGGTGAAAACTTGCTGTTTGCAGGTCACCCACTCAAGCAAAGGCCAGATCCATCCAAGTACTTCAAAATGTTTCCCCACAGTTACCAAAAACACCTTAAAAATGTGACTTTTCTGTTAAACAGCTTCATTTCAAGTGGTATTCCCACAGGAAAGCCTTTGAGTAAACACTGCTTCTTCCCTCCACGAGTATTTTATGCTTATTAAAAAAAGCCCACAATCTTTATTAATTTTATTTCTCCAACAGCCAGAGTTAGGAGGTGTCTTGTTCTGTACCAGGAAGGTGTTGTCACCAAAAAGCAGCTAAAGCACTATTTCCTACTCCTGATTCAATACTCCCATGATCAAATTACTTTTTTTTTTTTTTCCTAAGAGACCTTTTTCTATCATTTCCGGAATTCTGTCATTTTTAGATCAAATTAGGGTTTGAAAAGCTACATCTTGTCAATCCTGCCTCCCTGGAACACTTTGGGAGCACGACTCCAGCAAGTTCCCTGGGATTTCAGCTGCAGAGTGATAAAAAAGTCGATCCCTTCCCCTTCCTTTTCAACACCCGAGCCTGCAGCCAGAGCCTGCGAAGTGGGCAATCGCTATTTTAAGAAACAGCGAGTCCTTAAAATATAAATCCCCTTCCCTGAGCGCTTTCATCCTCACGTTTTAGGTGAGGGGAGGAAAAAAAAACCTCAACAACTTCGTCTCAGGTACATTTCGGAGACACGCACATAGTATATCCTAAATGCTGCGGGTTTTTTATGTATTTAGCATATAAATGGATACAATTTGGGGAGAAACTTAGAGCAACACCTTCTTACCACCACCTCGGGTCCCCCCCTCCTCCCTTTAACCCTTCTTCTTCTCGCTGCGGACCCCAAGGAGAAGCGATGCTGCTGCCGGAGATGCAGCACCCAAGGGGGAATCATCTCCCCACTGGGCAACTTGGGCTCAAGTTTCCAGCACTTTCTGCCCACGGCCATCGCATTGCCAACATGCCTGGGCGGCTGAAAGGGTTCTTTTTCCCAAGCAGGCTGCATCTCCCCCCTTAAAAACCCTACAATTTGACCCCAAAGGGCCCCCGGCGGAATCTCTCCCTCCGCGCATCTCCTTCCATGGACATATTTGGACTGAGATAGGGCTTTTCTCTGAGCGTGCTTGGGAACAAAACCAGGGCAGACAGCGCCTGAGATACTTAGTTTCCAGGGAAAAAAAATAATTTTCTTTTTTTAAAGAAGGAAAACAAAACTTAACTAGTAAAACTCCGGGCTAGTTTACTTTTTCTCTCTTTTTTTTCCCTTTTCTTTAAGGGCATTCATTGAGCAGCTGGAAAATAACCCAGGTTGCAGTTTCCCCTGGCAGGGCCGGGTGGACTTGGGACCAACTTTAAATAAAACATTCCAGGGCCGAGGTATCAAATGATTTAATGCACAAAAAAGGGCCTGCAGTGCGTCAGAGACAAAAGGCAGCTCCTGCCCTCACTGCATCGCCATGCGCTGGGGGAAAAAGGGGGGGGGCACGCTCGGGACGGGATGGGGACAAGAAACCAGGGACAAGACACGGGGGAACGGGAATGCGGGTACCTGCGGGGCCGCCCGCAGCCGCGGGTCGCTCCAGGTGGTGGTTCTGCTGTTGTGATCCACGAAGAAGGGCCATCCCGTCTGCGGGTCCACCTTGATCTCCCAGCCCGGGGGCAGCGGCTCGGCGCTCCCCTCCATGGTTGGCGGCGGCGGAGGGGGGGTTTGCGCGGCGGCGCTCATGGCGGACCCTCACCCCAAACCTTTACTTGGGCCTTTAAACTCACTCTTACAGGGCTCTAAACACACTCTACCGGCTCCTACTGTCAGTCCAAGTGCCGGGCGGGGGCGCCGGA
>VZTY01019339.1:0-77899 GCA_013400935.1 Turnix velox
GGTAAATGAATAATTCTTAAGAGTAGAATGTTTTTCCCTCTATGTTGATTAGGAAGCTATTTTTCATCAAAGTACAGATGACTGTTCAGTTTTCCAAGAACTATATGTTAAATAATTCCTGAGATACAATCTTGGAATAAGAAAAACCCAAAAAAACATAAGAAATTCAAGGACATAGACAATAAAATGGAGCATTACTGAGTCTCCTCCCAGGCCTATTCCATCCTGTTTTCAAAAGTAGTAATTGCACCCATGAATATAGCTGGATAAGGTGATGCACCTGTAATTTGCTTATCTGTAGTGCAGATAAAGAACAACACCTCTCTATGTTCTTTACAGGAGAAAAAAAATCAGGTTCCTTCTGCTGGGAATATTCTGGCCAAGTCTGACTTATCAGGAGACTAGATACCTCAGGAGCATCTACTTCACTACTCTAATATTAATATACTATTACAACAAGTCGTGGAAACTGGAGCCAAAAGAAAACTTGACAGATGATGTTCCTGTCTTAAGTCAGGATCAGCTCTAGCAAAAACATTCCTGGCAGATGTTTGACTCACTTAGTCTCAGAAGTTTGCATTGATACCAGTTGTGTGGATTTCTATTCCTGTATACAAAATATTTAATTAACAAAAACAAATAGCAATAGTGTGTGACAAAGTCAGATTTACTAGATCAACTACAATGTGTGTGAACTCATCTGTGCTTAGGGCCCAAATACATATTAAGAGATTGAGTAATGACAGAAAGGAGAAAAAGGATAAAACAAACAAAACCCCAGTTTTCTTCCTCAAAATTAAACTCTTTTGCACACTCCCTCTTAGCTAAAATCTGGGTCTGAGCTATTACACTTTGTTACTGATTAGAAGAAAAAAAAATTGTCTATTGTACAGCAGTAAAGCTAGTTGCATCCATTAGATCTTCACATGCTTACAATAAATTTATCTTTATATATGCATAATAAATTTGCAGTATCTTGTAAAAAAAAATCAAAATTAAAAGTCTTTTAATATAGGATCTATGAGAAACTTCATACATCAGTGTAGGTGACAGTTTTAGCTAATAAAAAAACCCCCAACTTTGATACTCCTATTTACTGTCTTTTTAGCATGTGGATGTCTGTGCTTGAAATAGAACCACAAAAGATACTGCTGGAGCCTAACAGTATTGTAAATTAAATTTCCACATGTAACTCACATTCTTATGATATCTTTATGCCCTTGGAAAACCAAAGGAAAAAAAGTAATAAAATATATCTTTGAAGGGTTTTTCTTTCTCTGACAAGTTATCTTCAGAACAGGTGACATGTTTGTTCCTCTGATCTCTTTACATATTGTTATTGCTGTCTCTGCATGGATGTCTGTAGTGCAATATCACAAATAACATAAATATAAAATTTGATAATGCAAACCTTGCTAATATAAAGATAAATTTTTATCACTTCTGTTGTTATTTAAAACGTACTATGATCAACTCAGTTGTATGCATTTAAAAACTAATTCTTGCTGTCACAGTGGAAACACCAACAGAAGCCCTAAACACAGTAAAAAGTGCTATCAAATTTGAGCAAGAGACAGAAAGGATTCAAGTGCAACTATAAACAAAAACAATTAAGCACTTGCAAAGCAAAGAATGGCAGATCACATTCAACATTTCATTCAATAAAGCAGAAAGACAGAATACAGCAACACTAACATAAAATGACCAAGCCTCTTCATTCAATCCATCCACTGGGACAAAGCCCAAGTTCCCCAACTGATGTATGGCAGTTTTGCTCTTCAGCAAAGCTTCAATCATTTACATTAGTCTTAGCTCATAAATTACACATTTAGGTCAATAAACTGCAAGTTTGACAAAGCAAGGTAGAAATTAATTCTGTAGTAAATCCACCAAGGATACAGACATGGAATTAAATGTTTCTCTGTTCGCCCTTCTCCATATGTACAACAGCATTCCAGAAATGTTTGTGGGACTCTATGTGGAAGTGTCTTTGTAATGCCAGTGCATATACAGAAAGAGATACAGAAAATAAGATTTTCATGATAATAAAATTATAGAATGTTTGGGCTAGGAAGGATAGCAATTAATTAGCTTCAACCCCCTAGCCATGGGCAGGGACACCTTTCAGGTTACTCAGAGCCCATCCAACTGGGCTTTGAACACATTCAGGGATAGGGCATCTACAGCTTCTCTGTGCAACCTGGGAGCCTGAGGGTAGCACTTACCCTCACAGTAAAGCATTTCTTAAGTTCTAATCTACATCTACCCTCTCTCACTTTAAAATCATTACCCTCCATCCCATTTTTATACTCCCTGACCAAGAGCTCCTCACCGTGTTTCCTGTAGGTCCCAGTTAGGTAATGCAAAGCCACTGTGAGCCTTCCTTTCTCAAGGCTGAACAACCCCAATTCTCAGCCTGTCTTCACAGAAGATGTGCTCAAAGGTCTACATCCTTGTATTGGGAGCCCCAGAGCTGACTGGACTACTCAGTAAAGGCAGTAATTGATCATGAAAATTTTTCTTTCATTGGCATGAAAATTATATGATTTGTTGACCAAAGAATATGTCGCAGTCTATATTAGAAAGATGTGTATCTTCTGGTTAACAAAAATTTAAAACATCTGTTGTTGCTATACCCTTTTATTCTAGGTGACAGAACACCTATTTTTTTACTGCTTCATTTATTATGAATTTACTGAACAACTATCTGCATATATTTTCACTAGCACAAACTGGAATTTATTCATCTAGTTGCACAGTGGGATTTGTTTAGTTATTGGGGGTCAGTGGACATGTAATACGGTTTTATAAACTGATATTGAACAGGAAGAAACTGCATTAGAATGAATCCAGAATAACAATAAGCCAAGGAGTCAGGTGAGTATCTCTTGCTTCAGCTGCTACATACACATATTTCTTTCACTGTCAGGAAGCTGATGGGTTATTCTTTTTATTATTCATCTTTTTTTTCCTCCTTACTTTCTCTCCATAACAATTTTTTTTTCTGTTGTTTAGTTCTTTAAACCCCTTGGCAGCTACCATGATGACAGCCTCCTGCCAACTAAAAGGGCAGGGGAAGGAACGGAACAAGTGATCTGACAGTGTGTTGCTGAACTAAGCATACAATGGGGTTTTGTCCCTGAGACTGTGATTCCCAAACGGCAACATGTTGCAACATTTCAGTGCTAGAAGCTTTCAGTACACCTTTTCACTGTCTTTCCCAAAAATAACAGTTTGCTGTTAAACCTGTGATTCTTGTCTTTAAATATATTTAGCATTACAGACATCAGCTTTAGTAGAATTAATCCTGATTTAAATTGGTGTGAATAACAGGAGAAATGAGCTCAGTAGTGAGAGGGTAACAGCTGTTGAAAGTGGTTATTTGCTTAAACACAAGGAAATAAATGCCATTTCTGAGTCAGTGGAAACACAACTGTTTCCCACCTGAGAAATTACCTTTTGTGTGAGGATGACTATCAATAGTCTGCAAGTTATAACCTGCTATGTATTATACTAACATTTTTTGTAGTAACAAAAGTATAATTTGAATTAGGTTGTGAATAAGCTCCTGCAATGCATGTTCACCTGTTCAGTTAAAATTACAAAAAACTGATATCACACAGATATTCATGCAACTCTTCTTCGATAGAAAAGTTTGAATAAAAAGTTACTTAGCAATTTATCAGGGACAACTTCCTAAATTTTCTTTTCCTAACTTTCAAAACTCAATATAAACAACTGTAAATGGACTTCTGCTGAGGATATTTAAACAGAACACATGTCATGAAAACACTGATGTACTTAAGATCAGCTTCACTCATTTTAGAAGTTCACAGAACATCTGATTTTCATGTTGTGTTATTTCCAGCTTAGGCAAGCATTCAATTTGAGAAGGGAGCAGAGAGGTGATTTACATTTAATATCTCGATCTCATTTCAAGAGAATGGCTTAAGTGCAAACACAGTCAAGTTGAAAGTCTTAATGTTCTGCTTGAATTCACATGATTTACAGGAGGAGCAAAAAGAAAAAAAAAACAAACTACACTGTTTCGACAGGCTGAGAAAGGATATTTTCAACTATGTGGAGAAATGGAATCCAAATCCAAACAGCAGAGACTCAAACTAACATTTAGCAAAGCAGCTGACATTCGACACTGACATTCAAACTAACATTCCAGCTAAGAATAAATCTTCTTTTGAAAAATCCTAAATATAAAATAGGACAGATACTGCATTCATCTATTCTGGTATAATTAGACATACTGGACTGAATTCATGTTCTTACACTGGCTTTATGCAGCTAAAGAGAAGCCGACCCTTCAGCCTTAGACAAATGCAAAATAAGCCTCTGAGAAGGCTCAAGTGAAAATGCTTCCCCCTATGAAACACTGTTCAGCTTGGAATTAAGGCAAAACGCTCAAATATGCCAATGCGAGCTTGCAGTATTATCACAAAAGATTTCAAAGTATTTTGAAACATTTATATTCATTTTCAGAATCACTCATTAGCTTTAGCGAGCTGTTCTTATGTGAACTGAACTCATATTCCCAAACAGCCGAGGGGATATACAGCTTTTCCTTTTTTTTTGTTAACAAATTTCTATTTTTCAAAGGATAGTGGTGTCAACTTTCCTTTTCTCATATATATATATGTGTTCGTGTCAATACATCTAAGACTACCAAATGACAGCAAATTTGTCAGTCCTTATTTGTAGTTATGAGATCACACCAACGTGATCCTTAATAGTTCCTTTCATGTCTAGGTGAGACAGAGAGCTTGCTCTCTACCACACTGGTAACAAAATAGAGAAGAGTCAAGCTAATTACTCACAAAAACCTCAACTTCATTCCCAGAAAAAAGCTAGTATATCAGACCATAGTCTTCCGTAAAGCTCCTTAAATAGGAGTGAAGACAGAATAAATACCACAAGGGTCAGGCAGCTCCCAGAGAGTCCACCTTTTATAAGCTGTCTAGCATTCACTGGACAGATGAATATCTCTTTATTTATTAAAGAACTACCCAAACTCTCTAATTCTGAGGGAAACTCTCTCCTTTCTACAGAGGATATGCCAATTAATACATCGTGAATATCCAACCCAAATAAGAACTATTTCATGAAATCTAAACGATAACTATTTCGTCAAACCTGAGAATAATTTCTGAGACCAGAGATTTCTTCTCTAGATTACCAGCACACTGGCTTTTTTCAGATTAAGTAAGATAATAATAATCCTTAATATTAATTGGTAGCACAGCTGCTGCTATCAAGCAGTTTTCTTCGTCAGCAAGCAAAAACCTCAAGTCCACTGTAAAAAAGTGGATAATATAAAATTAAGTGGTCTAAATTTGGAAAGCATTTAACTTATCAGTGATGTCTCAGCTCTGCTTTACAGGGAATTTATCTTCTCCCTGTAATTAAAAAAGCACTGACAAAGATGAAAAACAGACAGTAAGTACCATAGTTTCTTCCTGCTGCATTTTTTCCTCTATGTAAGTTCAACATGTCATGATGGTTTATGCAGATTCAGAAGGGAGGAACAGGGCCTGCTCAGCTTCTGTCTAAATGATTGCAAGTATGAAACTCAGTTGGTATAGATCATTAAATGCTTGCACTTAAAACATATTCTTCTTTCTATAGCTTTATAAATTCATTTAACAAAATCTAGAAAATTATTCTCACTAGGGTGTCAGATCTCAGCTAGGCTACTATTGAGCACCATAGACATAGGAAGACCTGGGGTTTTCATTCAGAATTAGTGGTGAAAACTAGCTTCAAGGTCTCACAGCATTTTTTAAGAAACCAATTTTACAGAATCTCAAGATGGTTTTGCTCTCCTAGCACAGATAAGTGAACTAAGATGAAAATCTTTGTACCAAAGAAGCGTGTCTGATAATATTTTCCAGGAGGTGAGAATGCATGACCTCTCACATTCCAACTTACCAACAGCAGCGGTAACTTATTAATTTTGAAATATATTGGGAAGAAGAGTTAATATATTGTCATCTTTGTACAACAACTTAATTTTTAGCCATCGAGGTCTATTTCCATTCTTTGCCTAAAGGTGCTCAAGCCCACAGCTTTAACCTCTGTAGACAATGCTCTAAACAGCAGGCTACAAAGCACTTATATTTGACACCTTAGCATTGAAATTTTAACACTATGAAGAAAAACATTTAAGATACACTGAAAATTATGAGAAGATTTTGTTCTGAATGCCAGTGAAGTTGGTTACATATAACTCATAATGTACTTCAAATGGAGTTTGCACTTTGGTAAACCCAGGCTTTAGCAGACAAAATTGCTCTAGTTCTTGAAAAATCAAATCAATCCTACACATTTTTTTATGTTTCAAAAAGGAGAAATATCAGCTTTTGTTTATTGGCATATTCCTCCGAGGGTTAGCAAAACTGAGTTTAATTAAACTCAGCAGTTAGGCATAATACTTTACGTCTAGGATATATGATTCCATATTAAACAGCTAAGGGGTTCAGAAATACAAATATATTTACTCTTTCTAATCTCAATAACATTAGCTTATTTGTTTGATTGTTTTTTCTTAAATAGTTCTTCTCTTCAATGTAAGTAAAATGCACTTTTAATTGATTTCCTTTCCATATCAAATTGTAGAGCATGTATCTGAGCCCACTGACTTCCAAAAAAGAAACAAACGTAAGAAGTGAAGGAGTACACTAGATTAAAAAAAAAAAGGGGGGGGGGGGAGGAAAGGGGTGTTGAAATCTAGTAAAATAGTTAAAATAGTTATAGCAGTAATAAATCAGGGCATTATATTTGGTATTACACACCACTGCAGGGAACATGAACGAGTTTCTAAAATATGTGAGAATTCCCATACATTTAAAAAAAATATTATGAACTCATGCATTTATACTTGTATCTTCCTTCTAGACCATGACTTTTAGTTAAGTAGAATGTATAGCATGGGTGAAAGCTGAATTTTCCTATAAACATACATGATATATTGAGGAAAATTCTTTCACTATAAGAGAATAAAAATACGGATACTGTGTCAGGCAGACTATCTGTAAATTAAATGTGTGCCAAAAATCAAAGCTGTTTAAATAGCATTTTCTTTTCTGTTCAGTGGCTGCTTTGCAAACTACTTAAAAAAATTATCTCAGGTTGACACTAAGTATATTTCAGTAAACTTTCACAAACAGTGTATGTTGACTACATTTTTACTGGGAAATCATTCATACAAAAAATTTCATGTAACTCCCCTCTAGCTCTAGTTTTTTCCCAAGAAAAACTCATAATTATAAACTATGCATTTCTCTATCTAACATTTACTTCCACATCTTGGAAAACAGTGTGTTCAGCATTATGGATTCACTGTATTGGCTTCAGAATCGCTCCAGCTATTACTACTTTTATCTGACACCTACAAATGAAATCACTACTTTTATCTGTCACGTACTAGCTTTACCCTTAATTATCAAGGTACTTGTCTTAGGGTTTAGATTAGTGTCTGACATCACCAATAAAATTTAACAAGGTGTTTTAATGCAGCACCCTTCTCATTGAAAATTTCTGCTGAGTTTTCATGGAAACAACATTTTGCTGCACCACACTGCCATATTTCAACCTTACGTAGTCACACTCTGTAAAGGCAAGTATATTTATCAAACAATTACCCTAATTTACCTGAGAGTTCTAACTTCACAGATATTTTATGATTTCCTGAGATTTTTCAGGATACTGACATGACAAAATACATGTCAATATATTGGAAAATAATTGAAATTGCATAGCCAGAAGAGAAGATGAAAGTTCAGATTAAGTACCACTTGCTGGTGCCAATATCATCATTTTGCCTGTTTGCACTTTAATAAATAGCACTCTTGGAAGGAAACTTCCTTCTTAAGGATGACAGTCTCACTAAATTCTCCAGATACAAAACAATTTCTACAAGTGACTAAGCTTTGTTTCTGTACCATTAGATTATGTGTTACCAATAGATCTTTCTTGTTTTAAAATGTAACTCATGTAATATGGGATGTAAACAGCTTTAAGAGAAG
Organism: Turnix velox; assembly: GCA_013400935.1. NCBI lineage: Eukaryota > Metazoa > Chordata > Aves > Charadriiformes > Turnicidae > Turnix > Turnix velox. The sequence continues at coordinate 8,037 of VZTY01019339.1, forward strand.
TTATGCTATATCTATGCCGTTAAATAAGGGAATTCCACTGAATTATATCAGCTTTTGCATTTGTTCCCTGATCCTCTTGTATGCAGAATTATACATATATCTATGAGGCCAAAAGAACTGACTTATCTCTCTGTGGAACTGTCAAAGGAATGTGAATTACCTCAGTGACAATCAGATCAAGCTACTGCAGAGGACAGAAAAAGAAACTGTATTGCTTGATCACCCATAAGAATCATAACAAGCTGGAAACAGAGATGATAAGAGCCAGATGTGTGTAATCAATTTTAAAAACTAAACAGACCAAATCAGAGATAAAGAATACAAGACAGATAAGATGAGGAAAAAAAAATCAATAGTGATAATCTAAGAAAATATATTATTTTTTTAGTATTAGGTCATTGCAGAAATTCACTTAGAACAGTGTTACACATTGAAAGAGTGGTGTGAACTGAACAAGTAGAAATAATTTCTAGGAAGCCTGGAGAAAGGGGACATTAATAGAAGTTACATTAACATTTCCCAAATGTCTTTGAACCAAATACTTTAGATAATTTGTGATAAAAGTGAGAATGAAATTTTGAAGTCACCTTCCAAACAGCTCTTTGACATAGATCTTTAAAGTTTCTGCAATTTACAGATTGGCAATTGGACTAGAATTAGTAATTAGATTATGAAATATTGAAAGAATTTGCTTTGATAATTTATAATTCTTGATGCCCTTTTCTGCACATCACTTCTATAACCTTCAGCATATAAGCAGTGTTTTTCAACAAAATTTTTGTTTCTTATTTGCTTGACTATATAGGCAGCCTCCTGTACCTTCATTATGTGGTTTCTGATCTTCTGGTAAGCCAGATCTCATACAACCTATGAGAAGAATTAAAAAAAAAAAATCTGCCCTAAATGTCTTTTAATGCAATGAAAAATTCTCATAAACAGAAATCAAGATGAAAGTATAATGATCACGTAAGTATGACAGTGTTACAAGAAGAGGCACAAACCCACAAAAATTTTATACAATGACAAGAACTTTTTGAAGATGACTATTTATATAATATACATCCATAACTTTGTAGTGAAGTTTCTTATAAAACTAAAATAGTTTCAAATCACAATACCCCTCCTTTAGATTTCTCTCTTGCAAGCTTTCTAAAAATCACCTTAATATAACTCAAATATCTCCCTCTTGTAAGATTCAGACTCCTATTAGTTTATGCACAGCAATACAGATTATTTTTTTCACAAATCATTACCTACAACAAAAATGTCATAATTACAGTCTAGGATATGAAGAACGCCACAGAAGAGATTGTTTTCATTTATAGTCATTATATTTCTGACAAAAAAGGCAAGCAGGAAGAGTGAGAACAAAGTACAAAAACCAGCCCTGAAAAAGCTGTAAAGAATAGAATCAGTACAGAAAATATAGATTTGCACCTGTCTACTATAATGACTGCTAAGAAAGATACCTTTATTATTTAACAGCATAAAACTCAGTTTATCCATTTCTTTGGAAACACTTAAAACATGCAATTAAGCCCTCCAGAAGCAGATTTAGGTCTTCCCATACATTTAGTAAGGAAAATCAGTTGGACTGTGTTTTATGTTATTAGACCACAGTAGAGTTATGGTTATATCAGCAACTGCACATACAATATTTGTAGTTGGTTTAAATGATAAAATCAAGCATAAAGGCTCTCCTATAATGCACATGATATATTCATAGCACCCAAAGGAGGGAAATACTCAAGTATGTCAGTTATTGAAGTCACTCTGAAATATTAAAAGATTAAACAATCCACAGGTATTGCATCTTTTTAAAGAATGCATCAATACTCTTTTACTGTGGTTGCTCCCAGATTTTTTTGTAATATTTGAAATCCCAATCAGTTTTTGCCAAAGTGTGAGATGGTTCAAAAGCACTTGCACTTCAGCCCGACAAGTGGGGTAAGAGCTAGAAAGACAGAGCTCAGACATGAGAAGCTGTAATAATATTTAGCTCAAGAGAGTTTTCAACTCATTTCATCCCTATGGTTACTTCCAAAATCAATGTAAACAGCCTTCAATCCCATGAAACCATTATGAAAACTGACCTCTTAATCTGTTGCAATTATAGGATTGTAACTGGCACCTGTTAGCTATTCAGCTTGGTCTACAGTGTAAGAAGTTCTTGGAAGTTTATTTTATGGTGATAAAATCAGTTTATCCATTTAAAATGCTGAATGTAAAGGTCAGCCAAGTTGCACTGTGGCCCATCTGTTGTGTTAAAGTTGCATGCCAAGATACCTTTCAATGCACATAAGATAGAAACAGGAGCATCTTTGACAGATACTGCAGGCTAAAAAATAATCTCAGCGAGCTCAAACGGGTTAAAGATTCAACTGACCATAGGTCATCATTCCGCAGGATATCATTCTTTTGCATCTGAAAAGAAAACACTAGAGGAACATCTCTTTGTAATCTAAAGAAAGGATCTTTCAGTTTATCTAGTCTAGCCATAGACTTAACATTGACAAAAACCACCTCTAAACTATTTCTAAGCACTATGTCTATACATCTTTTACATATCTCCAGGGATGGTGACTGAACTACTTCCCCAGGCAGCCTCTTCCAATGCATAAAACCCTTTCAGTGTAAATTTTTTTTTTGCAGTACCCATTTTAAACCTCTCACATTCCAACTTGAGGCTGTTTCCTCTTGAACTATTGTTTATTACTGGGGAGATCAGTCCTCATTGCTCTACAGCCTCCTTTCAAGTACTTGTGGAGAGCAATAAGGTCTCCCCTCATCCTCCTCTTTTCCAGGCTAAATAATCACAGCTCCCTCAGCTCCTCCTCATAAGACTTATTCCCCAGACTTCTCACCCACCTCTTTGCCCTTCTGTGAACCTGCTCCAGCACATGAAGCTTCCTTTAGAAAAATTTGCTAATTATTGTTTCACTTCTAAAGAGACTTGGTATTATGGTGTTATTGCAAGGGAAGAATTTGATGCAAATTAAGCATTCTGTGCTTTTATGAGAAGGTAGCTGCAAGAACATAATGTCCTCATTACAAATAATTGAGAGCAGAATTAGAAGTACATCACAGGCAATAGCAGTGACTTCTGCAGTAAAAATCTTTTACTGCAGACATGACTTTTGTCATTACAGGTAGAGGTGCATCATACATAACATTAGCCATCAAGAAGGCATTTATTGCCATCTAGTTGCCTAGCTGCACAAGAGAAAAAGGTATCTTCAGAGTCAATGTATTCCACGTATTTTGACTGACTGATTGCTCTGCATTAGGATTGCAAGAAGCACCTTTTATACATATAGTGATGACCAAAAGGACATAGAAAATAGCCATCTAAAAATCTAGAAGACCAGTTTAAGGCAAAAAGTTAGGCAGAATGAATTTCATCTTGTATGTTAAAAAGGTTCTAGCTATTTAAAATAAATCCTGGCAGTGTGCTATGTTTACCTTTACTAGCTTATATATAGTAAAGTGTAGGCTGTATATAATGGCTTCTAAATGCTCAAAGCTTTTTGCTCGCGTGTATCTAGTTTACTATTTTAAGTGATATGAAAATGAAAAGTCAATCAAAATTCAAAAAGATAGTACAGATAAAATGTAGAAATTAAAAGCAGTGTGAGAGTAATCACATTCTTCAAGATACACAACAGTTCCACGAATAGACTGTGGATAAACTATTTCACCTTCTTGTGTGTTACCTACAAAATGTAGGTAATATTCATAATTGGATTTGAAAAGCATTTTGAACTGCAGTAAAAAAGAAAAAAAAATCTAAATACAGACGTGTGGTTCTCTTGAGCACTAAGCAGGAGGAAACATCCAAATCCTAAAATAACCAGAGTTGCTGCATGTCTAAGGTCAGTCAAGTTGGAAATCTTGGATTTAGATCTGTTTGATGGAGACTGACACTGATCCTGGCAAGATGAAGAAAGACCTGTTTTGCACAAACTGAGCATTTATGGATTACAAAATGCCAAACATTTTTGTGTAAAATATGTTACAAAATGGGAAGGAATAAGTTTTGCTACTGTCATGCTATGAAGTTGTGGGAAATAACTATGAAAGTAAAGAGGCATGTAAATACAAGGAATGCAATCAAAAACATTGGAGACAAAGCTTTTGTATTCCTAACTTTAATGCATTAAAAAAAAATCATTCTAATGATTGCTACCAAATTTGTGTATATTTAGATAACATCTTATTTATGTCCATTTCAAAAACAGGGAAAGAGGTGCAAGTTTCTCATCAGAATTTTGATTTTTACTAAAAATTACAACTAAAGAAAAATGTAATTTTTTGGCTATATTATGGATGAGACAAAAAGTAAGTTCAGGAAAAAATGGCAAACACAGAAAGACAAAAAGTAAAACTTAAGGTAAAATAGTTCTTGCACACCAGTGCTCCTACTACTTTCTGGCTTTTTGCCATCTCATTCTCTGTACATCATTTCAGATGGGAAATCTACTATCAGCGACTTTCAGAAATGAAAATACATGGTGTGACTCAAGCTCCTCTCCAGTCCAGAGAGAGACAGGAGAAAAAAAAGTTTTACATGGTGCAGGGGGAGAGGGAAAAAGTGAACTCTATAATATTATAGTACATTTGAAAGATTAATTAACAACCGTTCTTAATTGAGCAGAAAGTAAATAAAAGACTGACTGAAAATAATGAGATTAAATTAATGATTTACAGCCTTAATGCTTTTATCAGTTAGGTTTTTGAAAACTATGTGTCACAAATTAGTACAACTACTATTTTGCAATTACATAGAACCTTTTATATAAGCTTGCTAGTGATCTATTTATTCAAGGAAGTAGGTAAAGATTACAGTAATACCTTGTGTTGAACAAGATTTGATCTCCACTTGCTTTTGCTGATACAGACTAAATGTGGAACATTGCAGCTTCCTGCTTACATTGTTTAATGTTTGACTGTCTTCAAACCAGGAGATGTTTAGTTAACTCAGTGTTTTCTTTGCATTTATCTTTTGCAAATATCTATGTGCAGGACAGATGTGTAAGCAACGAAGTTGTAAGTAAGATGTGGAACAAACCAAAAGGCTAAAAAAATATGAGGTACCCATCTTTAGATTACAGATAAAGTGATGAAGTTTCACACTGTGGGGAAATCACTGTTGAAGATACTCAACATATTTGATTATGGATTTAGTATCAGTAAAAGATTTCTGATCAATACTTGGGATGGAGGAGTTCTGGTTTTCCAAAGTAATAAAACAGCACAGTAAATATACCAAAGGAATTGGATATGGGTACCACTAAACACAGTTTGATTCTAAGTTTCCAAGAACTACAAGAAGTTTTCCACCAAAGCTGCTATAACTTTTGTTCCAAATCATGAGATTTCTTGATTACAATTTCATCTTTCACATCAGTTCAAACCTCTGTCATTAACCATGTCATTCTGCCCTCAAATCTTTGACATGACTTTCTTGTACATCTACTGATTTTTCAGGCATGTGTCAATGCTATACTTTATTTCAGACTCATAATTTTATCTTAAATGATCTTTTCGGTCTTTTCAGAAGTACTTATTGCTTGTACTGAACATTTTGTCTTCTTAAATAATTCTAACCCCTCTGTCTCTGTCCTGCATGCTGGAAATAACTAAGTCACAGATGACAAATTCTCTTTCTCTCTAGTCATATAAGTTTATTATTTTATTTCCTACTCTGTTGCAAGTTTGGAATAGTGGCATAGCTGCTTGTATTTCATTCCTTCTTTCATTCCCCACCATTCCCCTTATTTTTCTGAAATTTCATCCTATGTCAAGCTTTTAGATTCAAGTTAATCTGTGACCTGAACTAGGTGTTCCTGCTCCAGCAGGGGGACTGGACCAGATCTCTTGAGGTCCCTTCCAATCCCTGACATTCTGTGATTCTGATTTTCCCTGTCTTCAAAACCTTCACGTCTCCACAACTGGTAAATGGAAATACGAAAGATGTCTGCATTACATAAATCATGGAAGATTGCCAAATGAAATTAAGAGATTGAGAAGCTAATGGATAGATGCCATTATGAGTATTAAACACACAAGTATTGAAGTCAACACTAACAAGGGAGTTGTGTTGTGAATTCAACTTGAAAACTTACCCAGTACTCTTTATACATCTGAAAGAATATGAAATACAAGGAAGCTAGCAGAAGTTAGCTGTTACACTAGTTATATTTCTACCTGATACATCCCAATGCTTTTAGTTCAAAGAGGTCGGATTGCTCAAATTAGTCTTTGTCCCTCTTAGTTTCAATTACACGGCTCTACTTTCTCTAAAAAAATCTTTCTTCCTGTTGCTAGAATGAACAGCCAATAGGAAAAGAAGGGACGTTTTCTTCAAGGCTAATACCACTTGATAAACTTCCTGTTTCAAATCAATTTTTTGGGTAAGAGATAATTTTCTTTCATATTCCCCAAAAATGAATAGATTAGTGCAAAATGTTAGTAACAAATTCAATCTACTAAGTGAAGAAGCTTTATATTTGCTGCCGAGCAAAATCAAGTATAACACCCTACTCCCCCCCACCCAAATAAAAGTTACTTAAACTACATGCCTGCCTATACTGATTTCTACATGGTAAACAGAGCATCCAACTAAGAATTCTGGACCACATCATCACACATATTTCATGACAGCAACTAGTCATACTTCTCTCACTGCTGAGGGTTTAATTAAGGTTGGCTTGTATCTGTCTAAGGAGCTTACACTTACTTTCCTTCCATCCCTGATGGAAGAGATGACATGATTTTATTTACAATAAAAATCCCACTGATAAGAAAGTTTAAATTCAAAATAAAAGATCATTTAGGTTCCAGAGGGCCTTTTCCACTAACAGGCTTACATATACACACTCTTTAAAGTAGCCCTGCCTACGAAAGAGTCAGGGGGTGATTTCCAGCCTAGATGTTGTATAGTATCTTAGTTTGCCATTCTAAGGTTAAAAATTCAAGCAACTGGTTTGGAGGACAATAATTTATGTAATCAGTTACTTAAAATGCAAACAAATCATCTTGACTATATCATTAACAAGTTTTAAGCCAGATAGACTGCTATATGATTGAATTGTTTGAGAAAGTTTCATCCTGAATGCCTTTCAGGCACTTTGCCTCCAAGGTATATACACTTCCAAGGTGAAGAGATGAACTGACTAGATCTGGCTGCAGCAGAGGCTTGGAAGAAATAAATGCAAAGATTTCAAGTTATTCATGCTCTCGTTGCAGATAATTGGATCTGTGGTTTTAGATATAGTCAATATACTTGCGATGCTTGCAAGGCATGAAGAACATCTGTTGCCCATGCAGGGAAGAAAGCCCTGAGATGGAAATTAATACTGAAATGAACAGATGAAACACTAGGACACAGAGGTAGCCCACAGCTTTGATTTCAAAGAAAATCTCTGAACTTGAAGGGCTTGAATTAAAATAAACCACAACCTCCTCAACACTCTTTGATTAGAAACAAAAATTACTACCTTCTAAATATTATTTCATGTCTAGCCCTCATGTCAACTAAAAGAAAAATAGACAAACAAAAGCTCCTCAGCCTGTAAAAGGAAATGCAGGAGTGTATACATTTTTCATCGCAGAAGTTGGAAACAGAAAGTATGACAAAATATTGACACTTTCTCATTATCAAAAACAAGCAGCTAGTGAATATTCTGATAATGCAGTGATGGCCACTTAAAAAATCATCAAAAACTTCAAGTACAGACAGTATCTGTGAAATATACCAGTGGGAACACTCTTCTTTCCTTGAAGTCGGGTTGCAGAAAGAATTGAGGCATTTCTTTTACCCTTTTAAGCTTATTACTTTATGTTTTGCCTATCTTAAATGAAAATCCAATTAATTTTATGAACTTAATATTTAAAATACCACTAAAACAACAATGGAATGAAAAAAAAATTCTGACTTGGATATTAGATCTGTTACTGTTGATATAAAACTACATTAAATTCACTGTTGAATGCCATGCTAAAATTTTCTTTCACATTTTTTCTCCTCTCATTACTAAATCAAGTAAGCAGGGGTCACTGAACAGGTTTAATTGGATGCTCTGTGTGCTGTGCTGTTTCGAAGTGCTTCTTCCCCTTCAGACTTCAGTGTGTTTGTTCATATAGTGGGAAAGTATACCATTAGTCTGAATTACGTTGTTACAAATAATACAGATCTTGGATAATGAAGAGTGGCCTGATTTGTAACTGGTTTTTTTATCTTGACATTTTAAAACAAAGAAAAAAAAAAAAGCCAAAATTCCCAAAAATAACCTCGGAATCCTCTTCCAAGTGGCAATTTCATAATTAGAAGAAAATTAACAAAGACTCTTGCAAGTCTAATGGACAAAAAAAAAAGACTGTAAAATAGAATGAGAAATGTTTCTGTTAGGTTTCATCTGCTACAAATTCCTATTGAGCCTGGTGATACTATTGATTTGCCTACACTACATCAAATTTTAATCACCATAAACCACTGCCTAATGCAGTTTTTCTACTAGCAGTGTTCATCTTTAAGTTTGCATGAGATGAAACTCATACATGGGTATGCTCCACAAAAAATGTTCATAAAAATCAATTAACGTGAAATTGGCAAATTAAAATTAATTTTAACTGTTTCAAATTTGGTGCTGCATTAGTTAAAGAAACCTGCCAAAGAACAAAAAACTCCTTCATATAAATTTTGTTGGAAGTAATTTTCAAGGAAGAATAATGCAACTCTACTTAACTCTTTTAAATGTTTACTATGCTTCAAATGGTAAAGTTCTACATAAAAAAATATTTTTAAAAACCCCTAAACTTTAATCACTCTCTTGCACTTCTTACCATCTTAGGGAGGACAAGAAACCTGGTGCAATCCATTGATTTAACTAGAAGGCCCTATAATATGAATTATCACAGGTCATTATTAGACTTCAAACATAATCATGTTCCCAATTGAAAGCTCTTAAAACATTTCTTGTTGCAGAATTTCAACTCCCATGAAAAGGGCTTTTATTTAGTAATTTATCTTTGCGAGAAATAGTCCTGAGGACTAAGTTAAATCAAGGAAGCTTTACTAAACAGAATATTTAATAAATAATAATTAGTTATGTGGTAGATGGTGCTTTGATAGAAACTCTGAATAAAGCTAAGGCTAGTTGTCAGTCAAATGCATTTGTGTGTTAGGTATTAGAACTGACCTTAAGCTACAAAAGAAGGTGCCTAGATACAGAAGATAAATGACTTCCCAAGGTCACATTTGAAGCCAACAACATAACTTAGACATTTACTGTCTTTCATTCATTAAAGATAAATTTTAAAAATATTTAAAGCATACACAAGGTAAAGATCATGACCTGGAAAGGCACCATCACTTCTCTAACTTCAGTTTCAGAAGGCAGAAATGTTGAGAGAAGATAGCTGAAATATGACTTGAAGAAAAGGAATTAGCCATCTAGGCCTGGTGTGGTACCATCTAAATTCTGGGGTTTTTTTGTTATTGCTTTTTACATCCAGTATCATAGTTAAGCTGTGTAGTATTCTTAAAGTGCCTTTTTGGATTCTGGAGGAAGCATGAGACAAGAAGGCTTCTGAACATAAGGTATCACAGATAAAGTGCCTCAAGTTTCAAAGGATGGAACCTCAATCTAGTTTTTCAATAAAACTTGTAGACAAAAGTAATCAGAGACTATCTAGGAAAATAAGAATTCATCAAATGATGTATAGCATAGCAAGTCAAGCCCAAATGTTATGACTAGAGGTTGCGATGAGTAAAGCACAGAAATAAAGACAGCAGCTCTTAAGAGAAGATTTTTGCCATCTGTACTATATAAAAAAATTAACTTCCATAGGCCACACCCTTACAGCATCTATTTTTGAAAATATATTGTCTATGCAAAAGAAAATTTTGCCATTTACATTCATCAAATATGAAGGAATGAATCTTTTCCCTTAGACTGGTAAAATGTAGCTTTTACATTAAAAAGTATTAAAACATGTTATTTTCCATGAATTTTTGATAGACTTTCTATTGAGTTTGTGAAGACATCCAAGAAATTCAGATTATGATTTTAAAATTAATTATTGATAGTAGAGAGTTCTCACAGAATGGAATTATTCCTCTAACATGCAAGTGCAACTCCACATCCTAGAGTAGAATGGCATCTGTGTATATTAGTGAGCAATTTTGGACCTTTGTCTGAGAAAAGATCTTATATTCCATAGGCACTTGGTAATCTCTCATCTTTAAACCACATTTTACTATTTGCAAAATACTTGACCCACAAAAACCATAGAAGTCCACCTGGTAAGATACCATTATGCATCACTAAATTACAGAACTTTAAATAAGATGTAATTATATTCCAAATATTTCTTCTGCAATCTGATGAACATGAAACCTGGGTTTCAAAATTCCACCTGCGGTACTTTCAAGGTACTTTATTACCCTCAATAGAAAGATCTCTTATAAATAAAGGACTGAAATCCATGTAAAAATATCCAACCTTGGAAAATAGTGAGGATGAACCCACAGGCTAGTGGGTTCCAGATGCCAGAGACACTCAAGAATCAATTAAGTATCAGCTTCTAATACTCTGGAACAACAGAAATGTAACAAAAAAATTTAGGTCTTTGGTCCAGGACATCTATTGTTATTATTGTCATTGTTTTATTGGAGGGGGACCTGAAGATGATCAAACAATCATTGAGATTTTTGGTTAAAGACTTCATTTCTGTCAATATTATAGACTCTCTGTCACTATTATAGACTCCATTTATGTCACTACCTTTATTATCATTTAACAAATATCTACTTAACTTATTATAGCTTTTTAATAATGCTAGCAGACCCATAATTGCAACACTTTGTTGCAAATCTGTGGAGGACCAGACTGCTATAATACTAACCACATATGTTTATTGGATATTCTGTATAAAGCTACAGCTTTCACACATTTAATTACAAATAAAACAAAAGGGGTTTTCTGTCTGTTCGGTTATCTCTCCTCATATCGGTATTGCTGTTCTCTTTTACATTGCCACAGCTGCAGGCAGCAGTAACAAATCTCTGCATAATTCAGAGGAGTCAAGACTAAGAGTTACCAGCAATCCCGTGCTCCCCTTACAGAAAACAGCTACAGATGTTACTGTTTTCAGCACTTGAATTCAGTTAGAATTCTTAAAAACTGAAACTCACCTTTAGGTACCAACATGTTAAGTACTAAAGCAAATAGCTGACTCCCAGACACTGAGTACCTTGATTCACCCCTTTGTATACAGGGAAGAGTGAGGTGCTCCAGAACAGCACCCTATTCTTACTAAAAATACCACCCCACACACACATTTGTCAGGCAACTGTCTAACTATATTCAATAGTAACCAGGAGATCCTTAATCTTTGCTTCAGCTCAGGTACTAGATAATTTGGATGATGCCTACTTAAAAAAGTCACTCAAAGGTTGACTTTTATGCCAGTCCGATCTATGGCTCCCCAATAGCATTTTCCTCTGCTAAAGAAAACATGGCATGGCTAGAAAGAAAGGATGTTGCAAAGGGGATACATTATTTTCAGAGTAATTCTAATACAGAGATATAATGCCACATAATAATATCAAGCAAAACCTGAGTTATATTTATCTATAATTAATAAAAGCATTTATCATAGTACTTAGTGCAAACTATGAACTGACATAAAAATTACCATTATTTTATTAGATGTCGATTTAACACATGTAGATTGCAACCATTTTTACTCCTTACGGTAGGACAGAAGTATTTCAGTATCACTCCTGGAGACCTGAAATTGTCGTTTGACATACTATAAATGGATTTACATTTCATACAGATATTTCAAGAGCAAATACATTTTTAAGGCTACCTCTTTTCTCTATGTCCTTTTCTCACTTGTTCAGCACAAGCCTGTAAATCTAAAGAAGCCTTTGGCCAGTATCAAATACAGGATTGTGAAGCACCTATTTGGCTCTTGAAGTTAGTAAAGCTGAAATACTACTTAATTCTTGTTCATTATCATCAACAAAATAATGGAAATACCATTTTTAAGAACCTCAGTTTCACAAATGAACTATGAAAGCAGAGCACATGCTCCTCTCTGGCAGTCATCCCGACATTCCATGTACAACCACTGGGATAAAGTTCACCAAAACTCTTGAATTTTGTATTACAGAAATGCTACCTCTGATATTTCAGTCAGTATATAGTATTCCTCATCCCTCCTAGATAGGCAAGATGGAAATCTAGCTGTGCCACTCACCTCAACTAACTTGTTGGCATGTTCACGGAAGACCTGAGCATACTCCTTCACTTCTTTCTCATTACCACTTTTTGCAGCCTCAATGAGAACCAGCAATGGGACATTGGTCTCCAGGAACGAATCTGATATGTGGTCCATTACGGCCTTCCGTAGCTGTGACAAAACAAAGCAGACCAGTAAAAAAAAAAGGAGAATTATCAACATTTACCACTGTATTTATTGGCTAATTATATTTAAGTACTGAGGTATCACATCTCAGAGCACCAAATGAGAGCTTGAGCTTTTTTCTTTTTTTCTTCCAAGTTATATATTTGCAGTAGGAATACAAATATCAAACACTAGAGGATCTGTTACTGCAAAACCCTCCTGAGATTTATGCTGACTCAAACACCTAATCCTACTGAACTGAATAGATCTTATATAGGACAATGGTGATTATGCACATAATACATTGCAAATTGATGAGAATTGAAAGTTGCACACCACTTTAAAAAACAGTTCCGCTCACTTAAAAGCCAAATATGGATTAAGGAGCTTAACTTCAAGCAACCATAAAAATATTAGCCAGGATATTTCTAAGCCTTCTCTAGTTCCTGTACTGAATAGCATTCTATACAATAATGAGTATTTATTTTAGCACATGCCTTGTGCTTTGTATTCTCATTCAAACACCTCCAATACATATAAACAGAAAATCTTTCTAAGAATTTTCCAGGTATATTAGAAAAAATACTACAAATGAATACTTCCAAATGAAAAAAAACCAAACAAACAGCTCCAACACTCTACAAGTTACTTAAGAGTAAACATCTGTTATTTCAGAAAAAAACTTGTTTGAAACAATATTACTGTAAGAATGTCATTATCTTCTTCTCTACTTTACCAATAACCACTAATTAATCTGAAATTGGAAAAATTTGAAAGATGACCAGAAAGACTGAAATCTTCAGTAATTCTTCTAGGAAGTTTAATTGCTCTATAGGAGTATGGATTAGAAACATTTTTAGAAGTCTCTTTCCAGCTTTTTCATTGTTAAGAACAAACAACTGTGTATTCAAACACAGGCTTGGAGCTATTTACCCCAGAGGTCTGGCTAGCCACCAGTCCTCTTAAAACTTTTACTGAGATGAAACATCAGGAAAGGTAATTTTCTCTATTTTGCAGTCCATATATGAAAGCTCTAGCTAGAAAAGGTGTCATCAAAATACCCAATCATATTGCAAACTGTTATATTGTTAGGCACTGTAAATATATGATTCAAGATACATTTGAATAATGAGAAAGCTGAGTATTTCCATTCAATCCCTAAGTGATGTAGTAAAAACAAGAAAAGCAAATTAGTACATTCTGTTTTCCAAGAAGCATTTATTTTATTTCTGTTACAACTAAAACAGCAGAGATATCAAGAATAGCAATTCTTAATACCACTTAAAAAATAATTCTACTCACATTGTACATGGAAAGCATTTTTCATTCCCAAAATTATAGAAGGCACTGAGAATAGCTAACACACTCATCTACAAATGAAGGGGGAGATGAGGAATACATCGTAGACCTGCCAACAGTTAGGAAGCTGATGTGGGGCTATTACTTCCAATCACATTATCACCTTGCAATCTTTCTTTTTTTCCTCTCAATCTGCTGATACCTATTTTATTCTTATATCAAAAGCAATTTCAGACCATCGCTTGGGTCTCTTGGTACCACATCTTATACAATGAGATCTTGATTCTTTAATAGTTTTCATTCATATTATCTCAATACAAACATTAACACTAACATTGCTCCAAATACAACTAAGCATTACAAAATGAGAAAAAAATTATACGTAGAGTATCAGAGAACAGTGTTATCAGCATAGCACGCTGCATTATATGGCTGATAGTTTTCTGATGGCTCTGAATAGCAGTCCCTTCCCACTAAATGAAAGCTCTCATCTGCATACAGCATTAAAGGAGAGACATTTGCATCCATTACTCCTTGTCCTGCCACCCTGCACCCTACTAAGAAGTCCTACTCCAGCCCTTCTGCAGGCCTCCTTCAGGTATTGAAAAGTTACTAGGAGGTCCCCCCAAGCCTCCTCTTCTTCAGGCTGAACAACCCCAACTCCTTCAGCCTGTTCTCATATCAGCCCTCTGATCATGTGGCTGTCCTGTGGAACCACTCCAACAGCTCAAAGAGAACTGGATAACCAGAAATTTGGGGTGTACCACTGCAAATATACAGTACAGTTATATCTGAACAAAAATTCATAAAATGGATTTCTTGTTTCTAAGTCCATGCTGTCTTCTGCAGTTCAGATTTGCAGCAGCTAAACAAAAACAAACCCTGAACTGTCACAGGTTTGATAAATATTATATTAACAAATTCTGTTTTACTATGCTGTGTTAATCATAGATGTCAGTAACATATTTCTGGCCCTCTCATGTAAACACACATTATAATTTCATTAGAAATTGGTTATTAGGGTTTTAGGATGCCCTTGCATTGAAGTTGAAAGGCATAGTCAATGGTTTTCATATACATAGGAGACCACAAATTTTGCTGTCTATCACCATAGGCTACAAAGAATGACATGAAAAAATCCATTTGTTAAATGTGACAGGAGTATGAACGCAAGACATTCATCCGATAGCTGAATGGATAGCTGACAAGACAATATTAATAGCACAGGATGAGACATTCAAAAGTATTAGCTCAGCATTGCCAGTCTATTTGATCCAATTAGGGCTATTCATCAAGGTAAATAACTACTGGAAAGTTAATCTTATACCTTTCTCTGCATACTGCACTAAAGTCCAGCCAAAGTGATAGCTTATACATCCAGAAATTTTACTGTTTCATTTAACCAACATCATTTCAGAAGGGAATAAGAGAAATGTGAGACTTGAATTTAACAGGTTGAAAAAAAAAGTGACAGAAAAATGTCGAGTTTTATTCTAGAAACACCATGAGATCCTGAGCTTGTACATACATTAAAAAATGCCTTTTCAATGCCTTAATTTACCCTGCATTCTGATGTAAATACTCAGATACAAACTGTTAGTCCTAAGACAGTGATTTATGATTTTTCCCCACTGCATCTTTAAGTAAGAGGTGATTTCAAAGTGTGTCTAGTTTCCACTACATGAAACTCCAATTTTCAGAGGAGAAAGCACATTAAATTCATATTGTGCTTAATTCATTTTGTCATAGAGAAAACTTTATTAATTAATGCATAGCTAAAAGAAGTTTCCCAGGCTGGCTTAAAGATGTAAAAGCAAAACATCAAGACCTGCAAATATTTTAAAAAGCATAAATGGTGAACCATAAGGCAGATTTTATGGCTGTCCAGTTGAGCCAATTTAGTCACTTTATGGTGCAGAGTCAGTTGCCAGTTTTGATAGCATCATGTTCTACTGCTATAAGCACTGTTAAGGGATTTTTCTTTTCTTTCTGAATTCACAGCTACAATTGAGCTCCAAGAGGTTAAACTGCCCACTGAAATATTTTCTGTGGCTATACAACAATTTTAGAACTAAAGTGTCTCAGCACTGCTTTCAGTCTAGTAGAGAATTGAATGCCTAATCCTGACACTGGAAGGTAAAGTCACAGCAGGAAATTAATGATTCTAACAGATTGTTAAACTTTATAAAGGCTGGAAGCATAAAGCTATCTGTAACAAAAGTTTATTGAGGAGTACCTTATTCACTGTTTTTTATTTAATGGGTATTACAAGTGGAACCTAACTCGAGTTTGCAGCTTCAGAACACTCCCAAACAAGTTAATTTAATTGAAAGCAATCAAAATGAAGCCTTCCCCACTGCAGTTAAAGTGTATCTCTCCTAATATATTGTCAAATTGAGTCCTGGAGAATAAAGTGACTATAAGCTACAGCGATATAGAGCTACAGAAAAAGTCTCAGTCAATTCTGCATACTACAGCTCCATGAAGAAGCAGTCAAAACCATCAAAAATAGATTGGAAGATGTGGACGGTAATGCCATGGATTATGTCTTGATAAATTAAGGAGCAAAAAGATTAACAGGTAAAGTTAATATATATCACACTTGCATACCCAAACTACTGGTTTCTGGAATACATTTGATAAATTTTTTTGAAGATTTCAGCCTAAGGTTAAAAAAAAGAATAAAGAAATGCTGTTAACAAGACTGATGATGCTTCATACATTTTTCTCTATATGAACTTTCTTCCCTCTGAAGAGAAATCTCCCTAGTCAGAGAAAGACTGGAGACCAATTTATTAATAGGAAGCAACTTGAGGCAACAAGTTTTGATCATAAATTTGAAAGAGAATGAGACAGACACATGCACAAAAAGTTCATCCTAGGTCACTACAAAGGATCCCTCAAAACAGTACATGGCCAGAATCACAGAAACCACCAAGTACTTGGATACTGAATTCTGAGGTATGTCTTCTTTTTTGGTGGTGGTGTTTTGCATTTTGGATGTTTTTTGGCAAGAGCAGTCTTTGTTCTCGCTAACATTAGAGCAGTTGCATAAAAGCAGCAAAAAGTGTACAAGTTTGAGGGACAGACATCCACATATCTCTCAAATATATCCATAATAACAGAGAAAGAACTCTTATTTCAAGTCTGGATAGAACAATAAAATTCTAATACTGATTAGAATGCTGGGGCAGTACCAAATACCTCTAACAATAAAGAATGATAGAGGGATTTAAAGAAGTAAAGGACAGCTACAGAGATTACAGGCAGGGACAAAACAGTTGTTGAAGTGAAAACAAACCAGAAGATAGCAATTAACTTTTGCATTTGGTATGGAGTGGGAAGGTAGCGTTATGACAGAACATGGAAGGATGCAGTTGCAGAACATGACAGTGCACAGAGGAACAAAGAAGGCAAAGACTGTAGGAGGTTATCCCAGCAGAGAAGAAAGCTGAGGAGCATAAATTGTCAAAAATGTTATCAAGACAGCAAGCCTAGAGAGTCTGATGCAAAACCAGAGAGAGGTGTGACAAAGAGGACAGTAATGAGGAATACAATAATGGATTCAAAATCTATGGATTAAAAAAGAGAACAACAAAACATTGTCTATTCATATACTGTCTCAGGCTCTATAGAAATTATATTTAAATGAAGTGGCTTTGGAGATTCATTCTTTTTATAAATACAGCAAATAAAACAAAAATAAGGAGATGTAACTGTATTGATGATGTTAAATAGGAATTTGGTCACAAACAGAAAGTTTTCTTTAAAAACTCTTTCTGAAGTTATCTTTACTATTATGAGCATTACTTAAAAGCAGTTGGCTCCACAAAACTTTACAAGCTTAAAAGAGTGCTTTATTTGTCCCACTTGCATTCCCACCTACCTCAGCTGCATTAAAGGGCTGCTATACTAAACATTGTTATCAGCTTCTTTAACACCTAGAGATTTAGTCCAAATGAAAGCTGATGACAGCTGTCTTTGGTCTATTTATTGGAGCTACAGACAAAGATTCAAATAAGATTAAAAATTGATTGCATTCTGAAAAATGGATTTCTCATCATCCTTTCTAAGAATCACTCAAAGTCACAAATTGATCCAGCCCCATGGATGAAGTGATGGATATCTGATACCACCAATTGTAATTCATACCTTTCATAAAAGCTCTTACCACAATGAGATTACAGTTTTAGTGTTTTTCCTGGGCTAGTTTTGTTGTGATTGTGTTTGTTTGTATTTGTTAGTGTCTTTTTATTCTTGTTTTTTTTTTTAATTTTGCTTTCTTTTCAGCAATTTATATAAAGCAAGAACTGGAAACAAAACTGCTTATGCTTCTGCATTTTTGAGAACAAGTAACATTATAGACATCTTATTTATACTTAAGAAATGGTGTTTATGAATAAAATTTATGTCAGCTAAAAAACAAATGCAATACTGAAATTTGATTTGTAAATTAAATCCTACATATTTCCCAGTGCTCATATATCCATTAGGAGGACAGAATTATAGAAGTCTTTGGAACAGGACTATATTTTCCTCTACATTTATAGTGTTATCTAACTCATGCTACTGAATTATTCATAATGAACATCAAAATTGGAAGCTGCATGTATGAAACCAAACTTCTTTAAGTTTATTTAGCTGATCTGACTTACAGGTCATGCTCTGGTTGAATCTATGGAACAGTAAGAGCCTCTTTATATAAAACTATCATCAATAAAAAATTCTTGGAATAAAATTTTTGGGGTTTTTATCTTGGTTTGGATTATTTCTGAGTAGCAAGATCAAACACTTCTGCTGAACTTCTCAAACATTTGCAGTACTTCATTACAGACAGTTTTAAAAACTACATACTTGTTTTTCTGCACTGATTTTAGAGCTAGGCATCCTTTAAAATTCCTGGAGTAAATATAAAATTTGTTGAATTATGTGAGCTCTTATGAAGACTTATTATTTGAGGACAAATTATGAGCAGTAATCTCTAATGCAATATAGCTGTCACTGAGTTTTGTATTATAATTCCTTACAATCCTCTTTGAAAGGTCTACTCTGTATGCTTAGAACTTCACTCAGTTAAAAAATAAAATAAAAAAAACCCAAGTTGCTATTTAAATAAGCTAAAGCAATACGGCTACTACACTATTTGGATTTTGCCAGACAAATAATCTATGACTTCTATTATGTTGCAGATCAAAATTTCCTTCATTTGATGAAAATGTTACACACTGCAGTCTTACACAAAACTATTGACCGGGTCCATAGGTTACAGAAATATGGTACCATATGTGCATCAGTAAATATTATGTGTAAAATAAATTACACAGAGCCTTATAATTAGGCAGTAATAAAATTACTGTGGGCCTGAAGAGTAAATCAGCAGTTTTAAAACACTCATAATTTCCTTCAAAGCACATCTGAGCGCCATAAAAACCTCAATGTCACTGTGATAAACATCTACAAGAATTTTGAGGGAGGAAGAGATATGTGCATTCAAATAAGTTGAAGTAAAAAACCATGATTAAGTGCAATTGAAATAATAATTCATAGCCTCTAACATTTTAGATCAGACTTTAAGATATTTTTCTACAACTGCTTTCTAAAAGTAAATACGCCAGTTTATCAAATGTGAGCAAACAAAAAAGTGGATGCAGACACAAACTGCATGCCAAGGGCCTTAAGGTTTTTTCAGTTCTAGAAACTCAGAGTGAAAATGGTGGAATTCTGTTCCTTTAAGGAGTAGCTATAAATTCAATGGAATCTAGAAGAGAAGACTTCAGCAAGTGAAGCATGACTACTGCTGCTATCACCTGGCTACTTTGTTATTATTTTGTATAGTTTATTACTGTGTTATAGGCCAGTATTAAACAAGACTACATTCTAGTAATTTTCTACAAGCTGATAGAGAAACCACTTAAAGAAGTTCTGGTGTACACACAACATGGCCCAACCATATGGAATGAATACAGAAATAAACAAGCAGTGATGACAAGAAGTGAATTTGTACCAGCATTTGATAGACTGCTTTCAGAAAGCCTGCTTCCAGATTTCCATAATCAAGAACACTAGAGTCCCTGCAGGTGAAAACATAACCTATTAAGCAACAGGGAAACAGTGATGAGTTTCTAATGAGCAAGGGCTATTGCTGCAGGTGGCATTAGGTTAAAACACATTTAGATTGACTTTTGACCGGGTCCCCTTAAAACAAAGACTACATTTTTTCAAGAAGCATTTTCAGGAAACAGAATGAAGCAATATCAGCAATGACAATGCACTTTCCCTTGAGAATCACAAATATCTCATCTTTGGTTAATACAGCACAACCTTAGCAGACTCCTGTGGATCATCTATTTAAGCATGACCTTGCCTCAACATTGCCTTCACAAAATAAATCTTCAGTAAACATTCATGCAAGACTGAATTTTGAAGTTACAACTTTCTTGGATGTTCTGCTATTGCTTAACACTTGCATGAAGTTAAAAATGCTGTATTACCTCTCTTCCAAATTCTCAGTTAAGGTCTGTCACCCCTTCACTCTGTGTTTTTAGCCTTCCTTAAATTATACAGATCTTGAATTTAAAAAAGCCACTTTCAGGATTTATAACCTTAAACTGTGCCCTCTTGCCTGCAAAAAATGGCACATCAGAAGTTACTCTTATGGTAATGAGAGGCAGACTTTGCTTCCCCAGTCTTCAAGAAATGCACCTATTACTGTCATAATGACTGGCTCTATAGCTTGAATGAGAAAAGATTAGTCACATAAACTTACCTTGAGGTTCCTGTCTTCTGAGTGCCTAGAGGAAGCAGTTTATTCACGACCCCTTTATGCATGTAAAAAGATGAGCGTTTGTCCTCGAACCCCCAGATTATCCTCTGAAATCGAACTCTCTATTGACTTTATGGGAAACTGAAGGAAAACCAGCTTTTATATATTATCACCCAGTTTCCATACCTGAAATCAGCTAGTCCGAATTCTCAGATTTCCCTTTCCCTTCTTTCCTACGCTCCCTCAATATGAATTTTTATTTCTTTGGTTGTGTTGATCAGCTTCACAAATAAGCCAAAATGAATTGATTATAATATGTATTAAGTTCTATTAGAATTGAGTTCACTGTTTTCTTCTAAAAATCTTAGTTTTGTTTTGCTTTTAAAGGACTAATACTTCCTTTGGGCTTCTTTCTTAATCTACAGAGACTGGGTACCTCTTCAAGCTGGTACCACACAGAATACCTAAGCTTAGGCAGCTTCATCTCCAGAAGCACCTTTATCTTTGTGTATTTTGTATTATTCCTTTTAAAAGTTGACAAGAGATCTTGCTTCTCTTTGTAGAGCATTTTAGAAGGGAGAAAGGATAAAAAAAAATGAATTCATGGCTCAGGATAGCAAGATTTAATTTCTAGGTTCTACTGGACCTTTCTACAGCATTTGACAAATCATCTGGTCTGTATATGCCTCATATTCTATGAAACACAACTTGGCTGCAAAATGATGATGATGATATAATTTATTCTTTTGGAAGGAGTGATGTGGCTTTTTCAAGATGTTACACACTGTAAAGATGCAAGCTATGCATATATTTGAAGAGAGAGAGATTTAAATTCACAGATTTAAAATATTTTATAAATATCTATCTGTAATATAATTTGCATTGTGTGGGTTATCTGTGATAAAATCTGTTCCATTTTTTCCAGTTTTAGGAAGCCCACTTGTCTAATTGCATGAACTAATATTTGTGGTTTTTATTCTGAGAGGCTCTTTAGAGCCTACATCAATTTTTGGCAGGTTTCAAAGTGCTAAAGGATTTTTGTCCCCACAAACAGCATTCATAAGGAGTAGTGATACATCTTAATCCAAGTGGAAGTGACTGACATAAAGAGCAAATAGTGATACACTACCTTCCACAAGCTAAGAAAAAATTATATAAAAATTAAATCTGTGCTCTCTCCATCCTCTCCTTGCTCCTGGCTCCTGCTCAAGCCATGACTGTCCATAGGAGTTTTGATGGGTTGTAATTGGGATTTGGGGAATGGCTGGCCACACAGCCAGACACTGGAATGGCAAACTAGACATTTTGTTTCTATGCAAATATGACTAAAAGTCATTTATCTTACTCTATAAATAGTGGTATGCCAAGAGCTCTTCGAGCTCTCCTGTATGGCAGTAGACTGCATGCTAGGATGACCCCCAGAGCAAGAAAGCCTCTCAACATTACTCCTTAAGAGGTAAATATTCCTTGTAGATTCTCAGTAGGTGGTTGGTAGCATGATAACTTAGCTAAGAGACAAAAAATTATATTATGTCCTATAGACATAAACTGTTGACCAAGTCAACGGCTAGGACCGGATCCAGCCACACATAGACTCCTCTCTGAGAAGTAATTTAGAAAGCAAAGAGATCTTTTCTGAATCTTGTGACTCAATGGGAGGGTCTCTCTGGTGGCTTTGTCTGATGCTGTCCTCTATGCAGTAAAAAAACCATGTTTCTGTTATTATATCTTATAAAACACCGTTGTATTTACTATCAAACATTGTTAAACCACCATTCTATATCAAAAATAGTTAACTGCTTGTCTCTTATGAGTAAAATTAATCACTCTTCCCATGAAAAAGTAAAAAAAAAATCTTTAACTCATGTTAAAGAGAGTGCACCAGCTTGTGCTTTCAGACAGTTCTGAAGTACACAAAGACTGAATAAAATCAAGAAGTTCTCTCCAACATTTAGTTTCAACAAATTAGCATGAATTACTAGACATATTTTCCATCTACATTTAACCTTTTGAAAGTTTGACTTGTAGTCTAATATAGCTACAGAAATAGTACTATAAAGGACTAAAAGACAAGGAATATAATAATTGTAGCTGTTTAATTGAAGGGAGGTGTGCTAGAGAATATGTCTGGTAAAAGACTAGTGTATATCATGTCTGTAGTTCACCAAATGTTTTAAATGGGTATTTGTGAAAGCACAGCTTAGAATATGATTAATGTAAATGACCAAACAAAAAATACATAAGGGTTGTATGAAAGGCTGCACTAACAACATGATGCCTAAAGAACTGATCAGATGTATAGAAATGAAAAACATGAGTTGGATTTTATACATATTTTTTAAAATTGAGGCTGCTGCAAAGTTTGAACAAGTATGGCTGCGTGCCTGGTAGAAAGACACTATAGTGTCATTATTAATGTCAGCCTAAATGACTAAACCTAATCCTCACTATCCCAAAGTTTGTCACTATTCCTAGGGTGCTAGCAGTGACTCTTGCAAAAAATCAGACACTGGGAAGAAGCAATCATATATTAACTTCCATTAATATTCATAAGAAAGAGGTAGACAACTCAAACTAATATAAAAATCATGTAAATGCCTGTCTTCTGGCCTATAAAGAAGCTGCAATTAAATATCCAACTTTCCAAGAACAAAACACTGCCACTATATGAAAACGATTCTTGGAAATTCATACAGGGAAACAAGCAACATGTTGCTGTAGAAAACACTGAAGGGCTTATTTATGGATAATAACATGCTGTACTTATGCAATAGTGGTCTTACAAACAAATTAGTAAAGTAGGGGGTCCCAAAATTAAATATACCTTTGAATATTTGGAGTGTTGTTGAAGATAACAGGGATAACCTAGGCAGTCTTGACCATAAAGTCTCTTTATTCTAGACTTGTTTTCTGAGGAAATGAGACTTAACACAGTGTTCATTTTTTCAACTACATTTAATTTTAAAACCACCTGAAAGACAGAAAAGGTCTTCAGGATGCTAAAAATGTGATCTTTGATGAAAAATTGCCTGAGTGGGAAAACAGGGACGTAATTAAGTTCCTACAGAGGGCAATTTGTTATGTGAAGTCTCTAGTTGGCTGGCCAGCATACTAACATAGGTACCAGCTGTCCAGTTGGCAGAACAAGTGTCAAAACCAACCTCACATTTTCCTGCATTTCACCATCCAGTGTGGAGTAATGAATGAGCCACAGCAAAATAAGGAGCAACATAAAGGTCAAGGATGGATGGGATTAAGTGAGGAAAAAAATATGAAAATCACTGACGATAAAGAAAGACTTGAGATTATTGCTATAGAAAAGTCCTATACAGACAGTAGGATGCTATGGAAAACTGTGATTATGTTTTTCAGTCATATTTCTACATGATATGTATTCCTCAGACTTTTGTAGGATGTTGTCTGGAAAAAAAAAGACCAAGACGAGGATTTTTTTTTTTAATATAAAAGAAATGCTAAATCAGAATGTCTTGCATCAGAGAGTTGTATGAGGAACTCATCCAGCTATGAGAATGAGTACAGGTATTTTGAGACCAGAAATTAAAGATAGCTTTCCATATACAAAATCACCATCCTACTGGCTGTATCCTACTAGTAGGATACCGATGTTATTTGGCTTTATGTGGTACCTGCGAAGTCTGTGGGAAGTGGATGAATTGCCCTTAACAGCCACATGAAAACATATTTTCCATTGCAAATGGAGAAATGCTGGTCAAAAATCTTCCCATTTGTTTACAACTCCTTCTATTTGGAGGCATACTAAGTGTTAGTCTGGCTTGAATGGACAAAAATGAAGAATTATTTGATTTCGATTGACTGTACAGCATACCACAGACAGGTTGCTCTGTTAAAATCAATAGCACACAGATACCTGCTCTTTAAGAGAAAACTGATGGTTTTGGTTATTATACCTTGCAGGGAAAGCAACTGGCTAATGCACACTGAACAAGCTCAGCTGATGAACTGGAACAGGACATGAGGCAAAGAGATGGTGGCAGGAAGCAGTGGCATTAACAGGTGGGACACCGGTGGTGGTGACAGCAGAACAGCTGGTGCTCTGCTCATACAACATCAGATGATCTATAGGCAACGTTGGTCCTCACTAGGCATCCAGTCTGTGTGTCAGCCAAACTCTTTGGTGTGTCCTTCCTGCTCATCTGTGTTTCAGTGTCACTGCAGAGTTGCAATGCTTGAAAGACTGTGTGTGCGTGTTGCTTTATGATTAGCTGCATAGTAGAAACTATAAGGGTCAGTATGCATTTCATTGTTCCTGCTCAAGTGAAACAAGTAAACAAAAAGAATAACTTACATCAACTGTTACTGTTCTAGCTTTCTGGACCACACAGTGGAAGATGCTTTTCTCTAGCCTTTAGGTTTGTTTGTTTGTTTGATTTGGGTATTTTTTACAACAGACTTGAGTACTGTGAGGGAAAAGAAGCCAAATCCTGCCAACTGGCACAAGTTGTTAGCAGACACAGATCTCTCTGCTTTTTCCGAATTGCTCAAAATAAAGTAAGAAATGGCAGCAGTAAGGCATGAACTGTAGAGACTTGTTGGCTTCCAAGAACTTGTTCAGACTGACTTAGGTTGATGTTCTTACTGGCAGTTTAATCAAGATGTATAATTAGATCTCCATAATAATTTCCAATGCCCAGGAGAGTTAAAATGTTAAGTATAAAAGATGCAATTCCATCAGAATAGAGAATATGAATGTGAATGAAAATTGTGAGATGAAATTTTACCACTATGTATTCCAATGACAATAATTTCACAAGTCTGTGTGTTCTGTAGATTATCAAGTAAATTCTCAGAAACAAAGAGCTAAGTAACCTGGGGAGAGGAAGAAAAATCATTCTTAGATGGTTGACTACTGAAGCCTTGCAAGGGAGCCTGACTGCCAAATTAAATATATATATATATACCTTCTACATTACCAAAACGTATTTCGTATATTGTCTATTTGTATGATGATAACATTAAGCTTCATAAATCTGACAAGGAAAAGAATTCATTAAAAAAAAAAAAAGACATGATAGTCAAAGTTGGTTGTCTCTCCCATGATATATACCAGAATAAAAGGAGTGAAATATTTTAACACTCCAGTGTCAACTGTGGTTTATTTCTTAACCTTCAAGATGCTCTACCTAATCATTACACTAGGCCCTCAGTGACCTACCCAGATTGTAGCAGGGGGTATATGGACAGGTAGGTATAAACATGTACCTGATGTGTAGGTATGCACATGTGTGCCATTGATTATACACGCAATGAAGTAAGACTCCAATTATGATACTAAACCATAATGATTTGTAGTCAGAATACACATTACTCAAAGCAGAGACTCTATCTTCCTCTATGCTTCTGCAAAGCTTAGCACAATTATGATCTAAATGTGGTTAGTTTACTAGCAACTGCCAAACATTTAATAAGCATTATATCTGTGATTAAATTTAATGAAAATCAAAAACTATACTACAAGCTTCTTGTCCAAGCAGGAAAATATCTGTGTTTCACTTTACCCACATACAGAGTTCCAACCTGTGCAAAGTTCAATGCAACACCCATGAAGCTGAAAATACATGTGAAGCAGACAGTTTATTAAGAAAGGTGCCATTTTATGTCACGTTTCTGAGTAAATTTGGCTTTAGAGATGAGTAATTCAGGCAACTGCTGAGAGCCTCACACAGAACAGCAACTCATGTGTTAGTCTGCTACTTCCCTCAAGCAGTAAGAACAGAGGTGGGAGGCAACACATGGTAGAAGCTCCACTGCAGAACCTAGGATTTTACAAATTTGGAGGTCAGAACAGCGGCGATCTTTCTTCTGTCATTAGCTGAGCAACAAATGTGACACTAGGCTTTGTACAGGAGATTCAATGATTCATATTGTCTCTAAATTAATTGCAATATTTTAAGTCTTTTGAGAAATAGGCTCTGAGAATATGATCCTCAAACATATTTGGTGAGAGTTACGGAACAGATTAAATTAGTTGAATTTTAGCAGTGCAGAGCACCGATCTCAAAATGTCTATAGGGGTCACTGTTACTGAAGCTATTGTGCTGCAAATGGGTATATAAATTTAAGTCCTTACTTGGTGTTACATATATGTGGATTCTGGATCAACTTTTTATTGGCCAGAGACCCATCTTTATTATTATTATTTTTACAGATAAAGCAGTATTGGGGTAATCTAAAAGAAGAAAAAAAGAGATAAGAAGAGGCAATCCCTCTTGCTTTAACTTGTAAAAAAGTACTATAAACCTGTCAAGGGCTTCTCCCTTGTGTTTCCAATCTCCCTTCTATTCTTATTAATCTCAAGCTTTCTGAACAAATCTTTCAGTCTTATTGCCAAACACAATAATAAATGTAATAAAAGAAAATCAAACTGTGTGGTTTAAACTATACAGCCATCTATAGAATCATGGAAGTGTATGAGTGAAAATAACCTTTAACAATTATCTAGCCCTACCCCCATGCAACGTCACTGAAATGGGACATCTTCAACTAGACCAGGTTGCTCAGAGCCCCATCCAGACTTAACCTGAATGCTTACAGGTATGAGCCACATCCTGTCTCTCTGGGAAGGCAGTTATTTAGCCCTCTCCAGATCATCACAGGATCTTTATTTAGTATGCTACCATGGAAATTTTCTTTAAAAATATTCTCATAAAATTTTCCATAATGTGCTCATCATTCCTAATACTTCAATGAAAGTATTCAAATAAATACAATAAGTACACATATTGGTGTTTTTATGACTGGGGTTGCTGGACTGCAAAAGCAGTGAAGATCTGGCCAATCTGCCTACCCTCCCACACAAGAAGACTGTTCAGGGTTACACTTGGAATATGGTTTATTCTCCCTTTGTTTGGCTCAGGAAATAGTAGTCCTTTGCTTAATGTCAAGAGTAACATAGTGTAATATCTAAGTAAGGACACAAATAATTCATACCCATAGAGTTCACATAATTAGTATAAGTTGACTTCCTTGGAAAATCAAGAAACACTACAAAAATGATAGATTACCTGTCTACGAAGGTCTCGTGTCTTCTTGGTCATCTTGTCAATAGCAATGTTGAGTGGGTCCCCCTTCTCCTTCCTTCCAGTCTGTTAAAAATTAAATTTAGGAGTTAGAGAAAAACAGTCCACAAAATAAACACTCAAAAAAACCAAATCATTATACAGATTTATCACAGGAAATATATACATCTTTTTGTTTGCTTATATCAAGTCTTTATTTCAACTCAGTGTTTCAAACATGTTTATGTGTGGGAGACATAGATTATTTTAGAACAACCCTTAAACGATAAGAAGAAAGATTAAGGTGACTCACTGGAGAGTTCAGAACTTTTCCACCAGTAAATTATGTGCATATATTATAGTCCATGCTCCAAAAAACCTGGCAAGACCTTTCACTATAGAACAAATATTAAGAGCTTTTAATCTGCATCCTGCTAGGCACTGGAAATGTTAAACATGATAATAAGCAGCAACACAGCTTGAGGACCAAAGGAAAATGGTTTCTACACCTGTAATAGGAATGTTATTGGCAGACATTAGGTACAGTATAAAGATGACTTCTACTTAAAACACTTTCGTGCAAGAAGTCTCAAAGCAAAAATTCTCATGAGGATTAAAAGGAGGTAAAAAGCTTTTTGTGGCTCATGGAAAAGAAAAAATATTTTTTTAGGTTCAGTAGCACAAAAAGCAATAAGTGACTTTGTCAGCTATATTGCTTTTCTCTTTAGAGAATACCGCTTCCGTAAAGATTTGTCACATCTCTCACCACATGGAACTCTGTTTGATAGGTTTGCCTCAGGAATTAAAATTATCTTCCATACTTTCCAGCAATACTCTTTCCTTCCCAATGCTGTTTTCAAATACTCCTATTTAGAATTGTTCCTTGATATGATTAAAATGATTTTCAATTTCCAACTGAGCTTAATAGCATCCTTCTCTGAGAACTTCTGAGAAGCTACTTTTGGGGTTTTATGGGTATTAAGCATATTCTTTTAATAAAGATCTCTCAGATGTGCAGCACCGTTATCAGCTCAACTTGCCCACATTGGCAAGGGGTCTGTGCTCCAGTCTTCTGCTCTAAGTATTCATTTGAAAGAATGCCTGCTTTTTAATATTGCCTAAATTCTACTTAGGATATGAGTCCAGTGCATCTATCATAATTTAGAAAACTGTAAAACCTTTTCCCTTTCTTTTAATTTAGAAATTCAAACACAGAAATACCAAGCGACACCAGAAATTAATGTAGAACCTAGGTTTACCTCATAGGTTTCTAAAAAAAATGAATTACAGATCTGCAGTTACTCATACAAATTGACACTAGAAAAGCATTTGCCATGACACAAGAGGAGGCATCTGTGTATCCCACTGATATTTTTATTTCATTTTTCTTGTGTTCATCCTTTCACTGAGTTCTTCTGGTCTCCAGATAAAGAACTACAATGCCTCAGCCTAAGCAATTTCAACACATGCTTTCAGTTTCTTATGCCCTGAATTTAGTCCCTGGTATCAAAGGGATCAAAGATCCAAGACAGTAGCTGTCATATGTGCACATAATCTATAGTTTTTCAAGCTGAGATCTTGCAGTAAAGATGAGGTTTGGTATAGGAAGCCTTTCCTAGCTGTTGAAATGGCACTTTGGGAACTGCCAGATGAGCTAGTCTCAATCATGTTTCTAGTATGTTCAACTGTATTCTGATAAAATTGTATAGACCTTAATGCATTGGCTTAGCAAATAGCTAACCATAGAAAATGGTTTAAGGCATCTTTGGCTAGGGCAGAGATAACCTTTTTTTTTCTCCCCTATAAAATAATTTACTAAGAATAATTTACTAAGCTGTGCACATTGTAGTGATTACTAAAACAACATGAATAATCAAAAAGCAAACACTGTGACAATTTAGGATATACTGGAAATGCTCTCAACAAAACAGCTAGTTAACAATTCTTCATTGATCTAATGGAGGGCAGATGTATTTTGTGCTCACCACCAACATTCGTTCATTATGGAGCTAGAAAATTGTCCTGAATAGGAACTAGGAATTTTAGGAAAGTCAACTACAGAATACAGTGACATTTAGTAAAATGGGCATCAGATAGATTGCACCATTTAGAAGCAGATGATCCAGGCATTCCCTAGATGGTTATTGTATAAAAGCAGAAACCTTGAGATTGACTTAAAAGTTCGTAATTTACATTCCTCACCTGTTTGTTTTGTAATGCTCACAAGAGGAAACTATGCTGGAGAGTAGGCCTGTGGCAGCCTCCAGCTACATGTCTTCTGAGGTTCTCTTCTAATTTATCCTGCGACTTTTTTTGTCTAGTTTTAAATAACAGAAATAGTGGTCCTTGAGGTACATCCTATTGTAAAACACAAGACAACTGAGATTTCTGTGACCCTTAGGCCACACCACCCAAATTGTCAATACCTATCTGGCCAGCCCCTTCTCCCTGCAAAATTGAGATAAGTCTCATACATACTTCTTACAGAAAAAGGTGCAATTACCTGAACAATGACCACACACTGTCTGAGATACAAAATGGCATGAATTAATCTGTGTTAGAAAACAGGCTACCAAACTAAGTGGACAAAGATCCTGTTGAGCTCTCTCTCATTTTTTTTTAAGCCATATTAATAGGGATGATTTCATAGAGATGATACTGCACAATTTTTATTTATCCAGGAATTCTGAGTGTTCTTTATTTTTTACAAAATGGCCTTTTAATCTGGAAATAAAACCTCTTTTTCACTGCAGGAGAAATTTGTTTAGTAAATTACATTATTGAAAAATAAATAGCATGGCATGTGATGTTACATAGCTACAGGCAGGTCTGTCAAATACCATCTGCTCTGTGCTAAAATACAAGTTTATTAAAGTTTATTTATTTAAATCCTTAAATACTCTTATATTAATGCTGCTATGTGATAAATTTTTGGCCTACATTCCTAGAAAGGATAGAAAAGAATTTAGATGTTTCCTGTGTCTCTGGAAAAAAAAATCATAAATCATTGAGCCTCATAGATTTCTCTGCTAATCTTTTAATGCAAATGGAGGGAAGATAATTTGAAGATGGAATAAAAAAGAAGCAAAAATAGCTGCTGGCATTGGCTTAACAAGAGAAGGAGTAGAAATGAACAAAATTCCTTCAATGCCAAAATACTGGTATTCAGAGTTCCCATGAAGAGAATTACATCTATTCATGGTACAATAAGGAAAACTTTGCTACAGGATAATAGATAAATCAGCTCTCTGATTCTGAGTGAACATGAACACCATTTGCATCCTGGTTTTACGCAGGATTTAAAAAAAATATTCTCTCAGTATCTGTTACTTCCATTCTACTTTCCTAAGAGCTTTTCCCTAACTTTGATTTATTCTCATTTGATCAGGAAAATCTAACTTCCATGTCCAGGGGCTCTTGTCCAGGGGTTCTGCTATCTTCAGAGTCCCCCAGGTTAAGAATGGGTCTTTCAGGTCACACAACACAAGATCCAGCCTCCTGAATATGTTTTTTAGGATTTTTTAACACTGATTTTCCTCCTGGCACAAGAAGTTAAGCAGCTTTCCAACACATCCATGTTCAGTTAGAGGAAGAATTCCAAGTAGGAAATGTCTATAGTCTCAACCACTGTCAACAATGTTACTTGAACAATAAAACAAACATAGAGTACAATCATTGCCTCCCTTAACAGTAAGCAAAGTCTAGAAAGCTTCATAGTTAGAACTGCATACAACTCGGGTAAGTGCCTGAGGATCGTAAGAAATTTCAGCATCTGATAGAATGATCTCTGCTTTTCCTCTTGGAAAAAAACCATTTTCTCTCCTTCTTTTTATGAACTGTTCACAGTTTATACTCTAGGAGTAGAATAAAAATGTCCGAAAATATTTTCACAACTATTAAGGACATCTATATCACACAACTTGATTTTTTTCAATCAGCATGAGATACTTAATAGAATACTATTTTCTAACCCTCAAGAACATCACAGAATCAACACACGAAACTTCAGGCAAACCAACTCAGAGACACAGGGCATTTTGGATGAAACATACCTAACCTTGGAGGAAGAATCTCCAGACTGAAACTGTGCTGTTAGTTTTGAAAAATTCCAAATCCCACCAATATGGAAATCAAAGAGCTTTAGGGCTTACATATTATGGTAATTAATGTCCTTATGTTGAAAAGTTAGGATTATTTACAGTTGTGAGAGAAGCAAGCACATTATTCATAGAATATTGTTTAAAAAAATATATAGTTAATGACAATGAAATGTGGCTGACAGTATTAAATGGGATGGAAAACCAAGAAATACACAAAAGGTGCAGCAACTACAGATCTGCAATATAAAGTCACAGACAAAGAACCAAAGCATATGATGAATGAGAGATGGTGGAGAGCTGTTTTCCTTTCCTTTAAATTCCGTAATTTAAAAGCTCAGTTTTTCAATTCACCAGTAATGATAAATATAATAATAACAGCCTAAAACTGTGTAAAAAATATTGTGACTACTGTTTTAACACATTCTTCTGTGTTTTCTGCTGCTTCGCATATAAGCCAAATTACCAGGAAGAGCTCAGTCTCTAACATATTGAGTGTTGCATGTCCAAGACATCCTCACAGCCATTAATCGGGTAATTTAGCCACCAGGAGACAGGTGGAAAGATTATCTATTGATCCAAAAGCTACCAAATGTTGATATACTTTTATATTTTCATCATCCCCTAGGTAGATGGTTCCATTATTTACAGTTCATTCAGAACTTCAATATCACAATGTTTTATTAAGGCATAAATTGCTACTCAAAAATATATCTGTCCTAATATTTTATTTTAAATATTGAAACACATAATTCTTTAAAAACTGTGCTCATGTTCAATAGCCCTTTTAAAAGTGATGAAGAGAAGCTTAGTACTAGGAGGAAAAACCATTTTCAACAATGGGCATAAGCAGCATCAGTTCTTTTAAGCAGAAAGCTAGGTTTAAATATACCAATACATAGTCTCCTGACAGCTTAAGAAGACTGATTTTGGGTCAGGAAAAGGCTAAACTATATTTCCTAGCAGAACTGAATAGAGATTAAATTTTATTGTAAGTTGAAAATTCTAGCTATTAACTAAGGTGATGGGACAGGAAAACATAGTTTAGAAAATATGTGTGATCCCCCTACAAATAAGCTAAAAAATACATCTTGGAATAAATAAAAATATTTTTAAAAAAATAGAATGGTGAGAAAAGCTCTTGGGAACATAGTGTGAATGTGAATTACTGTTCTACTGAGTCATTTTATCCATTCTTTATGCTTATTCCTATTTTTGATTTTGGGTTTTAGTATTTATTCCAAGTAATTCCAAGTAAGTAACTGGATTGGAGATTCTGCAGTTTTCCATCTTCAGTTTTGTTAGACAATCACTTCCTGTAGACTGAGAATTTGTGTTTCCTTTCTCTCTTAATCATTCTTAAGGAAAAAAACCCAGGAAGATAATTTTGCATAAATGAGGGGAAATAAAGTTGCTCAGATATCCTTTTCTACTCAGCTCTTTTGGCCTTTTAATGGAGTTTATTGCCACTTTGCAATATAATACTGAATTACAGGCTTTTTTTCATGGTGCTTCCACAATTCCATCCAGTTCCAGTATGCCATTCACTAAATAACCTGCTCATAAATGTATGTTTCAGACAGTAAGTTCTCCTAAAACAAAACAATTGCTTTCAGCAGTTTTTAATTACCTTACGAAATTGTGACCAGATCACTGTGACTGTAATTGGTTCCAGTGTAGCATAAATAATCACAACTATGCAGAAAACTGGGTAAGCAGCATCCTTGCAATTTTACATAGTTAATAAAGTCAGTAAGATATAAATGAACCATGAGCTGGACATAATATCAGTATCTCCAGAGCACAATTCTTTCCTTGGCTCTGATCCAAGCAAGTTTTATCTAACTATGTGACAAAATAAAGAGATTACAAAAACTGAATAAGTAATTGGTTGAAGATTTTCTTTTCTATTTATGTATGTTTTTATACAGTCCACACCACTATAAAATCAAGTGGTTAAATGGTGAATTAAGAAGTGTGCTTAACAGCCATGAGTGATTTCTTGTGTTATCTTTTCACAAGATGGAGAATTCTAATGTAGAGGAATATTTTCCTTTGGATGGTTTATAGTTACTGCTTTTTCCTGTTTCAACTGTTGTAACTATTTCTAGTCTTCTCTCCACAAGCAAAGATTTTCAGAAAGAGTATCAATGACTGCTGTCTAAGTTGAAAGACTATCAGAGATTGCCAAACATGGAAAACCTTTTCCTTCCTGAGAACGCAGGCAGCGATTTATTGATTTTGGTGGTCTTTTTTTAATTTGTAGATATAGATAAACACTAAATATCTCTGCATATTTCTGATTATCAGAGATCACCCTGGCGAGGACACAGTCCTTCTCTCCTAGCTACTGAACAAGTATGCATTTTACAGCATGCTGAGGTACCAAAAATGCAGTAAAATCAACAGATGGACAAGTTACAAAGCAAGTGCATTTATAAATCTCAGTCACTGATTTTTGTTAGGCAAAGCATTGATTCTTTTTTTACTGGGAGGAAGCAGAAAGCCATGCATCTATCAGAAGTTCTTCCCCAAGGCAAGAATATACTGCGGTCATTTAAAGAGTTGTGGCATTTAATTAAAATCAGATCATAATGTAGTACACAGCACTGTTGGAGAAAGCAGTGATAGTTTCCAGGGCAGGTCCATCTCATTTAATTTTATGATGTAGAAATATTGAATAAAATACAGTTATTTTAGCACCTTCTATTGACAGTATATAGTGATAGGTATTCTTAGAGCAACTCATCTGCCTTACATATTAATTTTAATATGGGATACATCTTAACACATGGGACTACTTCTCTCCATCGACAGCAGAGCAGGTTTTATAGTACTACATGTTTAATTCTTAAAAAAACAAGTTTCATGAGATAAAATCCCTTCTTATAATTTCAAAGATTGTCCAGCTCTCTTGAGGATCAGATTAGACACTGTATCTTGGACAATTACATGTGTTTTGGATTATTTTCTTCATAAGAATTTAAAAGCAACATATGGGCACCTTTTTACAAGCTTCCCAAGAGACACTTCTGTCCTTCCAGGTTGGGATATTTTGAGGTCCTGTAAATAATTCATTTTCTTCACACTGGCTGAAAGAAACATACTTCATAAATTTTAGATCTGGAATTGGATCTAAATTTTGTTTATTACTCCATGCTAATTTTCATTCTTCAAGACCCTTAACATACAAATACAAACACAACACATGAATTCTTTGGTCATCACTACCAATGGTCTTAAGACAATGTTGTGTAAAAAACTGGTGTTTGTCTTTGTAATTTTAGGTGTGCTTGCAAGACACAGACAGTTGCTGGTCACAGGAATGTCACAATTCAACAATGTAATAAATAAAACAACTCCAGTTATAACTACATTTCTCTAACCTGAGTTTTCTCAGATAAAGACATATGCCAACATCACCCTAATTTGTAACTGAAGTTTGACAGTAATAAGAGAAACAAGGGAAATGCAGTTGCAGGATCCAAGACTCAAGAAATATTTTCTGATGTACATACTTGTGCATTGTTATCCATATAACTGCAAATGCAGGTAATCCAGGTATGAGCTGGTTTTGGCTGGGACAGATCTAGTTTCCTTCATAGTAGCTAGTTTAGGGAAATGCTTTGGATTTGTGCTGGAAACAGCTCTGAAAATAAAGGGATGTTTTGGCTATTACTGAGCAGTTTACACAGAGTCAAGACCGTTCCCCAGTAGGCTGGGGGATGTCCAAGAAGTTGAGAGGGAATAAAGACAGAACAGAGCTAACTCCAACTGATCAAAGGTACATTCCATACCATATGAAGCCATGAACAGTATATAAACCTTTGAGAAGCATATGAGAAGATTAGGGTCTTGTACATTTGTTTTCCCAAGAAGCCATTAGGTGGGATGGAGCCCTGCTCTCCTGGAGATGGTGGAACACCTGCCTGATGGTAAGCAGTGAATTAATTACTTGTTCTGCTTGTGTGTGCAGCTTTTGCTCTATCTATTAAACTATCTTTATCTCAAAAGGTGACTTCACTCACTTTTTGTTGTCTGGTTCTCCCCTCAACTCCACTGGGGATAAACTGAGTGTGTGGCATGGCAGGGTTCTAGCATGGAAGTGAATTTCTGATCCATGTTTCTGTCCTCCTGTCACTGATAACTGATGTCTCTGAAGCTTCCCATCACGTCTTTCTCTTTGTAACAATATGTACTAGAATTTTGATAGAATAAAGTGCAAATTTCTATTCAGAAGTCGTCAGTACACAAACGTGATGCTGTTACACTTAAATACATATAAAACCCCCAAATATTAGAGGACGGAAATGTGGATGGTTTTAAAACCATGATCTTGGAGGTGAGCACATTAATTTGCATCAACTGAGAATCTCTCTACTCATCAGTTCAGTGAAATCTTGCAGATGCTTCCATTTAGAAGGTCAGAAATGTTTACTCCAGAATTTGAAATTAGTGTAATTTCTTCACAGACTCTTGTAAAGAGTTCAGACTGGTTGCATCAGTCACCATCTAATAGATCTCTTTGTTGGATATGCATCAAGTATTTGTTCTTTTTAATTACTTGACACATATTTCTGGTATGATCGACTAGGAAAAGAGGTCTTATTTATTTCCTATCAAAAATGGTTCATCAATGTATGCAGCTGAAAGTCAGTGCTAACTCAAAATTTTCTGTTTACGACAGAGAATTAAAAGCTTTTTTCACATTTGTTGCTAGACCTTTTCCCTCTTATCTCGCTAGTTCCCTCCAAACCACCCAGGCGGTGTTTTTTGTCTGTTTTGGATTTTCTCTTTATTCTCCATCCTGTTCTGACAAATTTCCATTACGGTCTATGCTGAAACAATATTTAGAATTATTCCTTTTTGCAGCCAGTGAAACCACCATTACTTTCCTGCTGTGATATCCTACTTGGCAGTGTACAGTGAAGTCTACACAATATCAGGTTAGCATATGTTAGCATATGTGTCAAACTTTCTGAGGGCAGTGATGTGTGTCAGGCAACAAGGCTTCTCAGCCTAGCACATCTCCAGTGGAAATCTTACCTGCAAGAAAACAATATGCCTGAGGCTTAATTGGACATATACGGTAACTTGAGCTACTATTTTTAATGAATGGAGATACAGGAAACCTAGGAAAAAAACAACTCAATTTCATTGCAGTAATTAATTTGGGTACATCGAGTACAAGATTCTTTGTATCCACATGTTCCTTTGTAGGACATCACAACCAAGAAGCATTAGAGATTAAATAAACCAAAACAAAATAAAAAGACAGGAACTATTTCAACTCCAACCAGACTTCCAAGAGAATGCAAAAGAACCAGCTCTTTCTAGTTTTACAGAGCAAAGCTGCGGTATATTCCTGTCACCACCTCAGATCAATAAACTAAGTGATATCCATTCAAATTACTTGTCAGTTTAATCAGAGGAAGTGAAACACAATTACAGGGCATTAGTGTAAAAGCCAGCACAAAATAACAGAATGTCCATGTGGGATATCTGAAGCAAAAGCCTGTTGAAAATAACTGTGACATTTTCATCAACAGTTTTTTACAGAAAAAAACAACTCTTTGTAAATGCCATAAAAAACTAATTAGGCATTAAATAATGCCTTGAATAAAGAAATTTATTACAATCTTTATTTCTCCTTGTAGATATAAATTTTTTTTTGGCTTTTGTTCTGTTCTTAGAATAAAATTAAATGCATAAAGACCCTTACTGAAATGATAACCAGTGCATTCACAAAGCCCCTCTGTGCTCTTTAAAATGATACAGTGTTATCATTATTTTCATTCAACGGTTGGAACATTTACTTTTTATGGATACTCCAAATTTTCATTGAATACAAGCCATATAAATGGAATCATAAAACAGATGACTTGGATTAAATGGGAGGGATGAGACTTCTCCTTCTACACCTGAAGTTGATTCACCTTCTTCCCTTGAAGGTAAGGTTGCAAGACTGGGGGATTCAATAGGACAAACAGATGCAATGCTACCCTTGGACCCTTACCTGGAGTCCTCAAGTGGGACATACTGGGGCACACTCTGGTGCCCTCTGCCTCTTTCATCCCAAGCTGCCCTATAGCTCTGTTTCAGTGTGACAGGTGAAACTATATATTGGAGGTATAAAGGAAATAAGAATTTGTGAATTCCCACAACAGGAAATCAGACCAAGGACTCTTATTTGCATTAAATAGGTGATTCTCAGATATTTAAAAAAAATCTAAAAGCCCAGCAAAAGATGTGATTGAGAAACTAACTTTGTCTTTTCAAAAAAACCAACTATCAATACATGACTTCAGGACAGAGCAAAAGCTGGAAAAGACATCCTCCTTCCAACCCTAACTTGCTTCTTAAGACACAAAAAGCACAGAGGCTTGGACTGTACTCAGCTCATTTAATCTTCCAGACTTCATTTTTTTCAACAGTCACAATGCACATTTCATGTGCTGATATCCCTGTGGTAAAAAAATTACTTGAAATTTTCATGTTGTAATTCTGAACTCATAGAGTCAGGTCTTTAATTGGATTTGGCCCTTTTTCTTCTGTATTCATGAGACGGTAATTAATTTGATCATCCCTGCTTGGTCTGTAGAGTAATTGAATGAGTAGCTCAGCACAACCACATAAATGCTTTCAAAAAGAGTTATTACCTCAACTGTGCAATGTGACAAGTTAACTCTGCTACACTCATAACAGTGGCATTGAAGCTGTTAAGGTAAGTGGCCATCTCATAGTAAATGGAAATGTAAGGCAGTATTTGAATATGCAACATGCAAAATCACTGCATAGTTTACACTCTGCCTAGCCTTTTTAAATAAAAAAGGATACTCTTACTGTTCAAATTTCCTTGATATACCCTGATCTTCTGGAACAACTAAAATCCCCAAACTACTGCAAAAATGAAAGTTAAAAGCGTGATGATTTTTTTGATAGATTGACATAAAGACCTCTCATATGAAATGAAGTGTAAGAATTTTTAAAAAACGTTAAATGAAATCACAGAAGACTAAAGCCTTGCCCTGTGCTTCCAGTGCAAGACCTTAAATAACTTCAAAACAGATGCTAATTGGCACCACCTTCATTCTGATGTTCATAAATGAAACTGAAAGCATTCAAAGGTGTCAAGAGAAGACTAGGCATCCACTGAACATTTAAATATTTTTGGGTTTGGTTTGTCAGCTCTAAAGTTATTTACATCCCACTAAGTTATTTAGATGCTTTTGAAAATCCATTCAATGGGACAAGTAAATACATTTTCAAAAGGACTGAACGTCAGTGGAATTAAAAACCTTTAATTGTCCTGGACATGCCTTCCATTACCAATTAGCACTGGCTTTGGAGGTGAGCTATCAAACTGACTGTAATACTGTGTTATTCACTGCAGAAGGTTCTTTTACAGGGAAATAGTTCATTACTTGTACACCATGATGGACTTCATAGTTTGCAAGTCTTTGTACAAATCATGCACTATTAAATTTTATCCACAGACATCTGCAGCTGTTTAGAATACCTTTTAATGACAGATGCATATGACAGAAACTAATTGCAAAAGTTAGCATTGCCAACTGACTTCTACATCTGGTTTCCTTCTTTCCCTTGTAAATAACAACGATGTTCCAAATTAAAATTGAATTAATGCTTCCTATAAAAATCAATTATTGCAAGAAAACAGGAACAACTGTAGAGAATCTGCATGTTGTACATGCAGTCATGATGTACACCAGAAAGATAGCAACTGAATTCACAGTCCATAAGAACTATGCTCTGCTTCCAATTACAGACCAGTTCTGTATGTAATAGACTATATATCAGTGATGTTTTCTTTAGTGGGGCAACTAGCATTAAAGGTAAGTCAATTCTATGATCGTCAAACACCAAAAGAAATTTTTAAAAATAAAATGAAGCCCAGCAGGAGAAGCTCTGTGGCTTTCCACACTGCATAATGCTTTTCACTTCACAAATACTAAGTAAATTACTGAGAAAAAGTTACTGTGAAAAAAATGGGCTGCACTCTGTTAAGTAATTATTTCTAAAGTGTGAAATGGGTAGGAAGAATCTCATGTTAAAGTAGTGCCATAACACATATTACCTCTCTAGTATAAAGCAAATAGTTTCATTTTTTCTTTCTCTGATCTTGGTTTTGAAGGAGCAAGCACAATAATGAAAATTTAATTTTTCTAATAATCTTTTATGTGGGGGAGAAGTGTAAAGACTGTGAAACTGCTTTACTCTGCTATTTGCACCACCCTCCTGTTTTTGGAAGAATCTTCTAGAGTTTCTTAAGTGCCCAGGAAATATCCAATACATTTAAAATCTATTGTGTTAGTGATCCCCATTTCAGTAATGCACAGTGGAGATGTGATCTCCACTTAATGACCTGGAGTCATTAACATAGGAGTGCAAAAGGGACACACCCCACTTGAGATTCAGTTTTGAAAGAATGCAGAACACAGCTCACTGTTAAGTATTACTTGCAAGTATGTCAGTTGCACATCCATCCTGTTCCTCAGCCTTAAAAAATCGTAGAAAAAATCCCCTAATTTTAACAGAAAACTGATGATCACAGCATGGGCTAAGAAATATCCTTGTGGTGCTTCAGAGAGAACAAGGGGAATTCCTGTAATTAGTCAATACCTATATGCATAACAACAGGCCATTTCACCAAGAAGAAAAGGTTGGATTTTCACCTATAATGTTTAATGGGATTTTTGGTTTTTTATAACTGTTATTGAAGTAGCGGGGATTGAGAAGAAGAGAAAAGCCACAGAAGAATCAAAAAAGATCTCCAAGACAAAAGGTGGTGCATACTGGCAATAAGGATTTGTGTATACTAGTTGGCTGAAATACTGCTGTCCATTTAGAAGGTAATTTTACATACATTTACATATTTATACAGAGTACATTCCAAATGCAGTTTCAGATCAAAGACAAGAGGTAGCAGAGATCAAACAGAATACTAGCCTGGGTTTAGTGGCTCACAATCACAACTTAGAGAAAATATTTTTCACTAATCCATTTCAACGACGTACAATACTGTTGTTTGTTTTGTTTGCATACATCAGAAAGGGTAATTTTTACAGCTTAAATATCATATGGACATCAGAATTAAATTTTTTTACAGAGTCATTTAATGATTTGCTCAAGAGAAAACAAAGTATATCTAGAAAATGTAAATTCATTAACAGACAGTCCTGAGACTGTTTTTGAGATTTGACATTCAGAAGAACTTCACATAACAGATAGGTTGACTGAGGTTGG
This sequence comes from Turnix velox, assembly GCA_013400935.1. Taxonomy (NCBI): domain Eukaryota; kingdom Metazoa; phylum Chordata; class Aves; order Charadriiformes; family Turnicidae; genus Turnix; species Turnix velox. Next base: position 48,917 of record VZTY01019339.1, read on the forward strand.
CCACAGAGAAGTTGTTTAACAAGTCAGTGTTGCAAAGCACTCTGTAAAAATGTAGAAGTCTCCAAACTTATCAAGTGAGCTCTTCTCTGCTGAAATATCTATATGTTAGTAACTTGTTTCTGAGATCAGGCAGCATTGCCTCCAGGAGGCAAACAGAGAGAAAACAATAATTTCAATGCAGGGCATCAAAAGTAGATTTAATAATTTTTAGTTGTTATTAATTCAACAATCAATTATGAAAAATAATTTAGTATTTTAAATAATGTTAGAAATTTGTATACTTTCAAATTCAGTAATTCTAAGGTGGGGGTTAGCTTGTAGATAAGTAATGGCCAATCCAAGTGATTTTGGAAGCTTTCCCACAATGCAGGCAAAGGCAACAACACTATGGCTGGTTGGTCATTCTAGCAATTGTGCTACAACCACTGATGACCACAACCCTGATGTACATGGCCAAGACAGGGAGCTGACAACCTCCAATCCATGGCTGCATGGCTACATTTCTAGAAAGACTCTTTTACAAATAGCCCATGATCTTGAAAAAACAAAGGAATGGTGTTCTCAAAATTAGTATTTCATATGCTCCTCTTAGGCAGAGACCTAATTTCAAAAAAAAAAAAAAAGAAACAACCAAAAAACAAACTTGCCTTAGTTACTTAACTCTGTGTGAGCACATTAACAATTATTTTTACACTTACAGACCAAATTTCAATTTGTAGATAGCTATCTAAATCAAGATAATAATGTTAATCAATTCTAACTATAATTGAACAGGAGAAACTGTGTAAGAGTCCACTATTGTTAAAAATGAAGCTACCATTCAGTTTGACAGATTAATTCTATAGTGGCTTATTACAACAAATACCATCTCCTAGTAAAATTCTCAACTTCTACTATTATTCTTGTCCCCAAAACTGTATTTTTGACACCAGGAACAAATTGCAACCACATGCAGAAGAAGAATTTATTGCCTCAGCAAGCTATTTCAAATATTCCACATAACTTTAAATTTTATCAAGAGACACAGAAGGATGGATGATGCATATTTATGCCTTTGTATATATATGTAATGTTTCTGTCATTCAAATACACTACATTTTACCCTTTTACAATCAAAACTCAAAATAATAATGATTTCTTTACTGAAATGTTTAATACTTCCAGTGCTAAGAAGTTCTTTGCCCAATATTAATCATAATTATATATTATGTATATAAAACTTATAATCTTGTATTAAAATTATTACATAATTATATCTTATTGCACCTGATTTTCTTTAATCTAGCAAGTTGTGATCGTGATTTTTCTATTCAGAAACAAGCCCTAATAAACCTACTGTATCTATATTGGCCTCTTATATGGCATTTTCATTAAACTAGATTAGTTCTATGTTTCTTCAACTACAAGTCACGTTCAGATCTAGACTCTTGTGCTTGACAGTTCATGATGGCAAGTGTAAAAGCTTACTGGCTTCAAAGGCTATTGAATGAGATCACAAACTATATTATACAGCATTAGTAAATACGTAAAGACACATGAGGTAGTAAAAATAAAAGTAGACTGTTGCTCTACTTCACAAGGATTTTCTAGACTATTATTCTCCAGATGATATGCTGAAATAAATATGGAAAATATAAGTAAATGTAATTTCAAAATTATTTCACACAAGCATTTTTACTGTTTTGAGGTTCGAATTTTGAAGCTGAACATCCCATCCTGGAATTTTTCAACCTTAGAGTGGTTGAAACTTTAAAAAAACTTAATAATGTGAAATATACCCTTGGCCATTGCAAAAGATCAGACCATATGATCTTGAAAGGTCCTTTCTGACCCAAACCTTTGTATGATTCATAGCGATTTTGAAAAGTTTTTTATTATTATTTTTTTTTTCCTAAGCAGAAATTCTTCTCTTTGTATTACTGGAATGAGAATTAACCAACTAGACTAAGGAATAAACTTTGTATTTCTGAAAATATATAAATGTTCTCCATACTCTACCATACTACACAGAAAATTTTTGCAGCAGCAGTGAGATCCCAGATGGAATCTACCAGGAAACAATGCTCAACAGCAGTCAGATCAATTGCCTAATTCAATGAATTGGAATGAGAATTTGGGCACACTTTGTATCTCTCACCACTAAACAAAAAAGCACATTTCAAGCTAAAATGTAAATTGTAAGAATAGACAATTCTTGATCTTGCTATGCAAATACACAGCTTAAAAGTATTCCTTTTTATATTCATGCATTGTATTTAATTGAATGCTGTAAAATAATTATTTAGATACAATCATCTATTTAAAGGACTGCACTGAAAATGAACTTTATTGCTTAACGAATGAAGGATGAAATACTGTTTTGTAAAAGTGATGCACAAATACTTATTTTTAAAAGCCAATAACCTGAACATTCTTCTACTTGAGTCTTTTTTAAAATGTCCATTACTATAGCACCAAAGACCAATCATACAGCTAGATGGTGCTTTAATCAGATTCTATGATAAACATTCCTTGACAACAGAGAATCTATAAAATGTTTTCCATTTGATCCAGTTGCAGGAATTAGGTTGAACTAACAAACCATGGTCCTTTACTGATTTCTAGAACACACATTATAGACATAGTAGCAAGATTTGAACACAATTTTATATTTGCAATTTTTTGATTTTCAGAATTCTTTTCTGAGCACCCTTGTGGAGTCACTCCCATCTTTATAACCTTTGTAAAGAGTATTCACATACTATATTGAACATAATAAAGATGTGCTCCCTAGATACAATAGTGTCAGTCAGAAGAGTTTAAAATCATAATATTGACTATGAAAATAAAAGAATACTGCTTAAAATACACAAGCTTTTAATACAACAATACTTTTTTGTATTATGCTTCTTTGTCTTTATGTCTTACGGAACCTTGTTTCAAGTATTTCTGTGGATGCCCATTAGCTTTCTTAAAATTATAAATTAAGAATTATTACATGAAAGAAAGAATATGTAAGTTTGGAGAAAACTTAAATATTTGGAGAAATAGAAAAGTTAGCTACAGTAACTACAAAATGTAATAATATTTGCAATCTTAATTATCCTCCTACTCTCTCACATCATCAAACCCATTCCATGTTCTAGGGCAGTAACCACCTACTCCCTCCAAATCACATCAGCAAAGCCTTCAAATGAGATGTAACAGTTATTTTCTGTTATACAAACACATGCAAATGCTTATCCATATGTATAAGCACACAGACACACCTCCAGAATAAAACTGAAATCCCACCATCAAGGTCATCATTCCTATTCCAGAGTCTAATTGAGATGTGCATTACAGTGAGTAATGGATGGGGAAGGTAAAGGCAGATAAAGGCTAGTTACAGGCATGATAGCTTGACAATTTAGTGATTTGTCTCTTACATTCCTAGATACTCTTATTTCTTTTACTTTTTCTTGTTATATCAAAAATATTATTCAGGCTTTGCTCCCATTAGCACGATCCCTATTGTTTATTGTATTACTCTATTGTTTATTGGTACCCCAGCTGGAATACTGAAGCCCTCAATATAAGGAGGACATTGAGCTGTTGGGTAGGGACACCTACCACAAGATCAGGCAGTTCAATGCTTCATCCAGCCTTAAACACCTCCAGGGATTAAGGGGGCATTCACAACTTCTCTGGGCAACCTCTTCCAGTGTCTCACCACCTTCGCAGTAAAGAGCTTCCCCCAGCCTCTCTGTAGGCTCCCTTCAGGTACTGAGAAGTTATTCTGAGGTCCCCCCTGAGCCCTCTCTTCTCCAGGCTGAACAGCCCCAACTCCTTCAGCCTGTTGTCATAAGGGAGGTGCTCCAGTCCTCTGATCACCTTTGTGGCCCTCCTCTGGACCTGCTTTTCTTTATGTCTGTGCTGCATCAAATTTTTGGATGATTAGAGTATTCAGCCTTCAGTCCCCTCTGCTGTGCAGGATAAAGACAAAGGTTTATTTTGTGGAGAGGGCTAGCATGTTCAATGATTAGTATGACCGCCCGTCATAAATAGACAGGAATATCAATTAAACCTTGGGAGGAAGTAAAACATGTCAAAACATTTCACAAGCCTTGTAAGATAAGATTTAAAAAGTTGAAATTCTATGTGCCCTTTTTACAATGTTTTAATACTTCAGTTAGGATTGAAGCTATTTTTATTTGTGCTAACATAAAAAATAATTGAAACAGAAAATGTTGCAAACTAAACAAAATATCAGTCTTCTCTGAAATCATTACTGCACTAGAGAAATTCAAGCGTATGGGACCTTCCTGGAAATTTCCCACGCACTTCTTTAAGACATCTGTTCAAAGCAGCAATATAGGGTAAATTTCTGGAGGGGAAATGCCAAAAAACTCTTCTATCTCCCTTAATCTCCCTATTGATTACACATTTTAGAGTAATTTCTTTGAGGCATTATATGACCTTTTCTGCTTGTATGAATTTCTCCTAGGCTCTGGGGCGCTCACAAACAAGCACTGGATCAGCTATATGAAGCTTTTCCATGAGGAACAGAAATGGAATTTAATGTTGGCTTTCTGTATCTACATACAAAGACCCATATTAAACTCATTTGTCCCACTTAAATCAAGTGCTTGTTATAAAGGGGCATCATCCACCACCCACAGGAACCTGATTCTAACTGCACTGTGAACAAATCTCATTTCTATGCTGATTTAAGGACAGCATATTACACTGATCAAAGCTGCATCAAACATTACCACATTTACAGAGGCAAGAATTTAATGTAAATGCTATTTTAAATTTCCACTGTAATACTCCATCACTATCAGTACACATTTTTCTCCTTTCCATAACTACATTATCAACTGCTCCAAATTATTAGGCAGCATACCAAGGCATCAGCAAATTGCCATTATACTGTTTTCTCCATATGCTAAGCTGGTCAAACTATGTCACCCACATGCAATGTTCCTCCCTGCTGTGAATAAGCCAAATAAATATGGTTTTTGCTTTTCTATTACAGACTGCAGTATTCCTTAAACAGATCTTGAGATAACCTTGAGTTCATAAATCAGTCGTATTGGACAAATTTTTTTCCTAAGTTTACAAACACTATGTATTTATATATGTATATAACTTTCTTCAAAACTGAACTGTTTCTGTCAGTCCTATGAACCTCATTCAAATTTCTCACAATGTCAGTACCTGTAAATTTATGGAGTTTTTTCCTGCCTTTGCTCAATATTCCATTTCTCCACAACAATTACTTTTACTTTTATTTTTCTGAACAAATTGTGCCTCTGTTTTCTCTCATTCCATTACTAACAATCTTGCCCTTAAAAATTTGCAGCGCCTACTTTCATGCTTTTTGTAGCCATCTGTAATTTCTGATTCTCCAGTTACAGGCTGTGCTGTAACCCAGCTCCTCATAAAGACACAAAGAGCCCTTGACCATCTTGGGTTTATTCTGGCTGTATCAATGTGTAAGGTTCACAGAAGGAGAGAAAGGGTTACAAGTGCAAATTTATAGGTGTTTAGTCCACTCCCAATACTAAGATTCCATTTTTGTGCCAAAACCAGAAGCATCTCTGGGATTATCTGATCTAGGAACAAAAAAATCAGAACACAGAAAAGAGAGTTTAGAGAAAGTAATGAGGGGAAACATGTGAGCCATAATGGATAAAGCTCATGCCCAAAACATACATACAGGATGAAATGGCTGTTTTGGAGGTGGTAGTGGAAAAAATCGTCTCAGTAAAGTTTACCCTGTGTCTGTGACAAACAAAATATGATGCAGATATTTGCTCCTTTATCTGCAAATCTTGACAGATAAAGATTTGCAAGAGCAAGTACAAGAGATCTCATGTCTGAAAGTATTAAACTGCAATTGATCTAGGATGACATCCCTCTCCTAACCCAGCCAAGCAAGACATGGTGCAACATGAGACATACTCTGCATTACCTGTTGGGAAGGATATGCAGATTCCGAAGAAATTGGGATTGCCTTTGAGATTACTCCTACAAATCCTTCTACATGATGCTTGGATGCAGAAACAAAACCTATCAGAAACCTGTGTGGTTACCCCTATGTGCAGCCCCCTCAAAACAGAGCAGTAGGATTGCCTTGTGCCCCACAGGAAGGAGCAGCAGCAAGAACAAATAAGAAAATAATTCAGATATCAGATAGATTTTACCACATTAGGAAAAATATCCCCTAAGTATTTAACAGGGGACATGAGATTTGAAGCAGAAACAGGGGAAATTTAAGGTTATACAGAGCATTTAAAAATTGTAACATGATTCAGCAAAATACTTTTACAAAGATTTAACATCTCTGATGTCAAAAGAATTATGCAGATTAGCTCATAATCCACTGCAGATCTCATGATGGAAACAAATGCCTAGAAGATAGCATGATTTATCTGGTCTATCAAGGCATATGAGTGCCTGCATGTTGGGACTCTCAGCACATTAGCCAATATGTGACAGTCAACCTCTTCTGAGAGGCAGGTTATAACAAAATGAAACCAGGGACAAAAATAAAATTAAGTTAAAAAACAAAAGAATAAGCCAAGCCTGGACAAGCTGGTCTTTTTTCTTTACACACATCATAACTATGGGACAGAAAGCAAATCATATGTGAGAGTGAGCTGAGAACAATGTGTTTTATTCAACAAGCTATAGCTGAAAAGGGTTAGATGCCCAGTATGTCGGCTTATGACTTCTGAAGCACAAATTCTCTGCTTCAGCACAGAATTCCTGTGTTGTGATTGTTAGTTTAGACTCTGTCTACCTTCTCCATCTAAGGAATATTTCACAGATATACTTCAAAGATAAACAGCATAAAGAAAAACACTGGATGTGAAAAATTGCTATTGTCCTGGAAGCTACAGGAGTACTTTAGATAGTTAGAATTGTCTAGAGTATTGGATAGATTACAAATAAATGGAAAGTAATAATGTATTTCATTACATGGGCCAAAATTTCATGGAATTGCTGTTTAGATAAGAAAAAAAATCACATCTTCTTCTTATTTATTGGATGTGTGGGGGCTTGTAAAAACAAAACAACAAACAATATATTCCTAGGAGAATAATACAACTGAAAAAATAATAGTAGCTTTATTTCAACTCAGCAAATGAAAGTAGAGTATCCTAGTCGAACATGTTCTGCACACATGATGGTCACTGACTGACTGGGATGACTTTGAGGTATTACAATTTAAGACAGGTAAATATACATGCAAGTTAATGAATACAATATATTCCAGGACTTCATCAAAATGCTTAATGCCTCTGAGAGTCCTCAAGAGCATAGCTGTCCAGCAGTATGAATCTTTGCCCTTAATGCAGATAATCAGTAATTCAAATGTTATGCCAAGCTCATAGAGACAAGGCATATGAATGTAGTACATCTTCTCACAGAGATTTTATGGCTAGAAATCAGGAGATATGTCCATTTCCACAGCAGAATATTGAAAGTATTTTTTAGAACTTTATTTCCTGGTAAAATAAAAGTTAAGAAAATACATAACTCTGCACAAGTGAATTTGTGCATTTAAGTGAATGCTTAGCATCATTGAGTTCTATGGGAAAGGCTATTAAAAATCTAAACAGCAAAGGTGGGACCTGCCATTGTGTCAGCATCCATGGGATCACAGCAAATGGGAAGAAAATCCTTTTTATTATAAGCCCTCACAAGTTTCCTTATCTAAACTGTAGAGATTATTCCCTCTCTATAGACTTTCTAGGCAGGTTGAGGAATGAAGCATGTCTTACATTGCTTATGAATGTTACATAAACACTCTTTGTTTCTTAGTACAGGTCTCTAAATCAGAGATGCCTCTCACCCCTATAATGAGAAGGAGAAAACCTGGCTTTTGTCTTCCTGTCTTGCCTGTGATCCTTACATGGTAATGAAGCTCAGATAACTTCAACTCAGGCAACTTCAACTGAGAGGAAAAAAGACATCTTGGTGTATGTGAGCTCTTCTTCCATCATCACTGTTAGAAGCAGATACTTTCTTCTGTCACGCTGTTTCATTACTATAATTATCCTTGCCATATAACAAGCTGCAACTTCAATGCAATTCTTTGACTCACTTAGAAACGACACAGAGAGGTCTTTTTTGAGTCTATCAATGTTTCATATTTCCATAAATGACCTAGGTGACAGAACACAGAATATACTTGTTAAATGTGGAGGTGACACCAAGCTGAGAGTGCTGAAAGTACTCTGGAGAGCAGAATAGAAGTTTTAAATTATTCTGACAAATTGCATTTATGTCCTTAAAAAAGAAAAAAAAAGAAGAGATGGTATCCAACAGGGTCATGTGCAAGATGTTCACTCAGGAACAACCAGCTATAAAACACAGAACAAGCTATGTAGAAAATCTGCATAAAAAGTTACAGGGACTTTTGGGAATCACAGACACAGAAAATGCAAGCACTGTTATCAGGCAGAAAAAAACGACTGCAGCCAAGAAGATGCTGCAGAAGATGCTCTCCAAACTAGCAAGGTCTCAGCTTGAATACCATGGGATGTTTTTGGCACTGTATATCCAGAAAATTCCTTCTAGAATGTATCCAGAAAAGATCAAAAGCAACTACTGAAGATCAACAAAAAACTCCACCAACAGTAAAAACTTGGACTCAATAGATTTGTTAAATTCCTAGAATTTGAAATATAAAGGATTGGAACAGATGTCCTTGAGAAGTCTTTAGTTCTGGAGTTTAGAGGAGGATCTGATATGTTTCTATGAACCTAGAATGTTAATGTCACAATGACATGCCCAGCTAAGACCAATAGAACGAAGGGCTTTTTATCTCATATTTATAGTGGTTTGTATTCCTTTAAGAGGACCAGCTTAGGGTTAGATGGGAACCTCCAAGTAAAAGGTTATTTAAAAGATGGCCCCAAAACACTGCCAAGGCTGAGACTCAGAGTTTTAGAGATTCTTCAGACATCGACATCCCATCATTTTGGTGAGAAACCACTTCAGCTCCAGAGGATTTGAGAATCACAGAACATGTGTTCTTTAATTGTCTGTTCTGCATATTGAAAAAAATACAAACCAAAAAACACTGAAATATAATTTCAAAATTTAAGAAAAAAATTTAAATAGCTTAAAATAAAAGAAGCACTTAAACCAAACTCTCCCTTTGTATTGGGCAACTATTGTTTAAAGACAAAAGTAAATGAAGAAAAGTTAATGCATGAGGTTGACTCATATTTTGACTAAGATTCTTCATTTTTTTCCCTAATGATTAAACGTGATGTAAGAGAAATGGATTCCAAGGACATGGTATAGTGGTGATTCTATGATTCCATATTTACTGCATCTATACTTTTTTTCTGTTTCTTGAAATTTTAATTAAGCTGACTGGATTACAAATTTCACATGAATGTGTTCCTTTCCTTCCAACTCTCTAAAATGTTTCATTGATACAAACTGTCAAGAAAAACTTATCAATACACAGAAATTACTCATTTTGCCTTGCCATGATGTTGCCTGAAAGGGTATTCTCTAAAATTCCAATACAGAAAAAAATTACATTCATTGCAAGAAAGAAAAAAATATTTGTACAGTCTGCTGTATTGCTCTACCAATCTATTCTACTTTGTAGAGAAATATCTGGAAAATTGACTTTGACACGAAAAGTAAGAAACATGGTGTATGGCATATAGCAAAAGAAGAACAACTTTTCCACTACCTGCAGTTGTTTGATTAGAAATAAACCATGGAAATGGTTATAGCAAACATTTCACTGTGTATAAAAAAAAATAGCTATTTATATTTAATATTAGGCTACAGATAGAGCAGTTAAAGTGCAATATCCATCGTAATATTACTGTGGCTTTCAGATTTTAATGGCACCTCTTAGGTACTGTTGCATTTGAAATCTCTGAACATAGCACTCAGGGAAAATCCAGTCAGCAAAGAAAAATGAGAATGTGAGTGTGCTTGCGAGCCATCCAAGTAATGCGCTGGAAGATTTTGTCCTTGGCAAGTACAAAGTAAAGCCAAACACCTGCATATGCCTATTATCAATTACCAATCTCCTTTTATTATCAAACATCTTTGCATTTCAACAGACACCTTATCCTGAAAAAAAAACACTTAAAGAGAAAAATTACTTCTGTACTACATTTTGTGAACTTCACACAATTTTTTTAAAAATAGACCTGTAATGGGAAAGTCAGAAATTTACTTCTGGGATTATAAATCTGAATTCTTCTCTAAGTCAATATTTTTTCTCATGCCATCAACATGAGCAGATTTTCAAAACTAGATAAAAATTCTAGTTTTACTTACTGAGGAATCATATGTTTCAGTAATGCTTGCTTATTTAAGTATGAAATTTTTTTTCAGTGAGAGTGGTGAAACATTATAACAGGTTGCCCAGAGAGGTGGTAGATGCTCAATTCTGGAAACATTCAAGGTTATGTTGGATGGGACTCTGAGCAACCTGATCTAGATGAAATTGTTTCTGAACATGGTAGGGAGGCTGCACTATATGATCTTTAAAGGTTCCTTATGACCCATACTAATTTGTGATTTTGTGAAGCCTACTGATAAGCCCAATAATGATCTTGATTGGATTACTTGTGAGCAAGGACTACTTCTCCCACACTAATTCCCACAAATGCTATACTTACACCAGGAAAATGTCCTGCAGGTTCTTAATGGCTTTAACCACAGAAGCACCACAGATGTTATCTTCATGTTTTGTATATGCTCCGCTTTTTAATAAGAAATAAGTGGCAGCAGTCCTCCTGATACAGCAGCTCTTCAGGATACATTTCTAAACCACATTTTCACTGAGACAGGTGACAATTCAATGGGTTTTTAGAGGAGAGAAAGATACAGTAGCATAGTTTGGGTTCGTGAGAAGATCTTCAAATGCATGCTCTGCATTTGCTAATAGGAGCACAAGGTCTTTTCAATACTGGAATAGAATTTTTGATGAAGTGCCTGGTGGCAAATTTGAAATACTAGCCTGGGGGCCCCAATGAGATATAATTCATTCCAGTAGCTAGGACAAATCTAGCTTCTACATCCATTCCTCTAAAGTCATTATTGACCCAAGGGAAAACACTAGCCTTAAGCAAGTTTTAATAAAGACTGTGGTGGAGTAGTTTCTGTAGCACTAAATGCGATAATGAGAACCAAGCCACTTAGCTGCAATAGACCTAGGACCTGTATATAACCCAAAAGTCAGTTTTCCGAGGTGCTTGGGATTCTTTCCAGAGATGAGACAGTCATCTAAAAGAGATTTAATTACCTTGCTCACTAATTTGTTACATAAAAATCAGTCAGGCTTAAATGGACCAATATTCTGCTTGTCCTATATGAGCATAATTTATTTTTATACTGTTACTGTGAAGTAAAAATGTCTACAGACTAATCAAGCCTGAGTTGAAAACCAAGGATTTTACTACTCCAATGAAAGCATGAACATCTAAATATGGCCTTAAATATTTCTCTGCTTTAGAACCTTCTGCAGTTTATTTTAAACAATACATTTTTTGTATCTGTCTCTGACTATAACGCCTATGATCATTGATGCTATTTGACTGACTGCGGCAGTTTGAAAGTTTCTTAAACAATTAGTGAAGACTCTCTATGGATAAAGTAGGTAAACAACAACAACAAAAGCTGACAAGTAGCTTGTATTCATCTGAAGTGAGTTCTTTATTTATTTTTAAAATAAAACAACCCTATCCCTCACTCTACCCCTTTTTAACCATTCTCTTCAAAATAAAGCCTTACTAGACACCATGGAAGTGATTTGAAAATTAAACTACAGTCTTGGTACAAAGAGAAAAAGGATCCTTTGTATGAGTGTTACAAACATTAGTCTCCATCCCAGGCAGAGCAAGCACAATCTTTTGTGCCTGTAGTTGATGTCTGGAATTCATTCACAGAGATGTTTTATGTCTTCAAATTCTACAGGCAAGCATTTAAGTTGTAAAAGTCGGTGAAGGGAAACAGAGAAATAAGACACCATTGCATTGGTACTTTGCTAATAGAATCCATTGGACAGCATAAAGCAAGGCTTTCAGCAAAAAAGGGAATCTGACAAAATTCTCACGAGTAACGAAAAGCAGTAAACATCCCTACTCTTCACCTAATCCTCATCTAGGTACAACATCATCCTATTCACAAAGAAATATCATTTGCATATTTTTGGACGTCTGATCAAATATTTGCACATTTAACAAAAATTAACATTAATGATGGAGCCAAGCCATCAAACTTAAAGCCAGTTTGCTGTATTTGGAGCCAACCCATCCATCTACTTCCCATAGAAAGAAGCTTTGGGTATTAATCCTTTTTATGAAAACTCCTAAAATATGTTCAAAAGTTATGCGAGAATCAATTTGTGCTTTATGATCCAGGGGGATTGGTGCTTACTGGCCTCTTTTTTTTTCCTTCTGTGTACAGTTTGAGTTCAAATCAGATCCTATGCAGTGATTTCAATACAGTAAAATTGAATCACATTTCTGTGAAACTCTTATCCATTAATACAGCCGAGATAGGGAGGGATTGTGTAGAAAACAATTTTAGTTTGAATGGAGATTGAATGTCAAGAAGACTGGAGTTGCCATCTACTGGAGTGTGCAAAGAATGACAACTGACATACAAAAATCCCTAACTGAAAGCACTACATACACCAAGTGTTTCGTTACATCGTACTTAAAAGCAATATAAAGGAAATCTCCTAAGACACGAATTATACTCCACTGTTAGGTTTTAAAAATATGCATGAGGAGGATGTGTTAAAACAATCTCATTTGCCTACATATTTTGTTCAAATTCAGCTAAAGATTAATCACTTTTCATCCAATAATGCCATTTTTCAGCTTTAAAACCACAAAGCAATGTGAGAATCTGAAAAGGAGTGAACAGACAGTTCTTCAAATATGAGCATCTAATCATTGCTGCACTTTTAAACATCTGCTTTTTTAACTCAAGATAATATTATGGAGTATCTTTAGTTGATGAAACACTGACAAACACAATAAAAATCTTCTTAGAGCTGTTTATAATCAAAGACTGTTACTGTGCAGTTCCAGTAATATGTAATAAGTTCATACGCAGAAAAAAAAAAAATATGCTTTTATATGATCTAAAGTTGAGTTTTTCTTTTCTACATACATACATAATTCCAAAAGAGCAATTATTTACACAAGCAAATTAATGAGAGTTTACAACTGTACAAACAGACAAACTAGACCTCTCCAGGGCAGTTCAGAGGAGAAAAAAAAAAAAAGGAAAAAGTCCTTAAAGTGCTGTGATCTCAATTACAGAAAATTAGTAGCAGATATGATGTTAATTACAGCTACAGCCTAGAAATTAAGTGCATTTGTAGATACGACCATGTGTCCCACCTCACAAGACTGAAATCTAGCTAAAAACTATAGATGGGCTATGGGATTAATTGGAAGCAGTTCAATATTTTCTTGCATTCAGTAAAGATGTTTACTGGTCTCTTACTAAATGTAGAGCATGAGGTGACTGGACAGATGCATCTGACATGTGAACTATGTTATTATGATTAATGGAGTTCATACATAAAGGGTTATTTCTCTGGAAAATGTCAGATTGAATAATTACTGAAATTAATCCCAAAGGGCTTTAGAAAATTTTTCTGCCCAGTTTCAAGTCACATTTTTATCACATTTTTCTTTTGACTACAGGCAATCTTTAATTGCAGTTTTTAGTAAAACAAGTACTGTAAGCAATTCATCAAACATTATGAAAAATGGTGTATTTCTCTAACAGTCCTTGGAAGTAGTTAATTCACTTTTTAGCCTCATCTCTAGGCAATGTAGCAAAATCCAATCAATAAATAAACTGGTTTTGTTCTGCCACTGAAACAAAAAATATAATGTTCCTACTCTTCATGCATCAGGTTAGGTGTAGAATGCCATGGAACCGATACATTGGAATATTACCGGCAAAATTATCAAAATCAGTAGGGAACAGATAACAGCGTTATTTTGTCTCTTGGATTTCTGAAATCTAATCAGTATTTAATGGACTGAACAGTGCCAGAAAGTCAGAAAACACATCTCAAAAAGAGTCAGAACTGAATGCATTTTAGGAAATATCCCAAGATCAGCATTACTTTGCAATGCTGCACATGCATCCAATTGGTTCTATGATGTGGCCAGCTGAGGACCATGAATCTAAGGCTTAGTTTGGGTTTTTTTTGGTGATAGATGCTTTTATAACTGCTGTCAATGACAACTGCTTTTTGTAGAAGGTAAAGACACACCTCAACTTCATCCCTCTAGTACTAGTTTCTTCCCACTACATTTTCAAAGTCTTCTAATGCTCATTGCCTTTGTGTCCCTCACGGCCCTGAAAACAATTGGAAGTGACTTCTGCTGATCTAGTGTCAGTGCATGGTCCAAGCTCAGCTAGCAAAATAGGCTACAGAAAAACAATGTGACCAAACCTCCATTGTATGTATATAGGAGGTCTGTTATTCACTAACTTTTGTCCAACAATAATTGCCTCAAAATGTGTTAACTATCATATTCATTAGGATATAGCAAAAGATAGTCCATGCTGATCATTATGCAGAAATATAGAAAGAAACAACACTTGAAATTAAGAGCTGAAAAAAACACAAAAACCCCAACCCTACTTCCAAGAACAAACAAAAAAAATTATATTGAATTAAAAGAAGCAAAGTGAGGATCAGGACACTGCTTCCAGGATAAATTTGGGGTTTTGTGGGGTTTTTTTTAAAGCTGTCTGCTTAACCACTACTAGTTACATTTTGTTTAAGTACAAAGATGCCCATTTGCCATTCTCACTCCCCTTCTGATCTCTGCTGGCATATTTGGCAATTGCTATAGCAGCTTGCCTCATCTCCCCTTGTCCCTACCTGCTGATTTTCCAAATGGGCTCCAGCTGAGCAATACATAAGGTGACACCAGGACAGGTTCTGTGGCCTGAAGGATGATGCTCGGGGGGAGATTTGTGAGCAGCTCCTCTGCTCATCATGAACAAAGCTGAGGGAAAAAGGGGAGTCACAGGGTACAATATGCCATGGTACAAGAATCCTAAGCCAGCATATACAGATCACACCAAGTAGTGCATAATTCAAGAGTTTCAAAGCAATGATTGCTCTCATCTTTAGGATTGCTGCTAGGAAAATTACCAATGTAATTATGAAAAATGGTTATTCTTCCACAGCCATGCATGCAACATACAGTACCCACTTAAATACCTAAACAACTTTTCACAGAGAAAAATCCCTGAATAATGGGGAAAGAACTACAATATATCTTGAGCACAGGCATTTCACAGATACTGACCTTTGAGTTTGATTTAGAGGCTCTAACTAATAAAGCTTGGCTCTACACCAAATCTGAATAAGAAAATCAAGCACTCTCTTGTCAAATTATAATTAATTTGCACTACAAAAAAAAGAGTAGAAGGAAGCCAAGTGTTCTTTAAAAATAGTCTCTCGAATTCAAAACACATGGTAAAATGTTCTATACCTTGAAAAACAAGCTGATCTTTTCCTGTCTTTTTGTATTGACTGTGAATGTTTATACTAATTTAAAATATAAATTGAGTCTTAAAAAACAATAAGCTCTTCATTTTCCATGAATATTTAAAATTCAGAATCACAGCAGTAGAATAGAAATGTGATTCTAAACATATCTGAAGTGAACCTTGTGTCTTTCTTACCATTTGCTCCACAAATCTGTTGTCTCACCTTAAAAAACTGTATGCTATGTGAGGGCAATTCCCCTTATTATTGCATTTATGTTGAGAATGTGGTTTGCATTTGCTTTCATTCTCTTTGCAGGTAAATTGAGATGCTGTGTTTGGATACTTTATTAGAACTGACTATACCTTTCTATTGTACAATGATTGAGAGAAAAGGAGCAGCACAAAGCTTTGGTAATTTTGCACATTTCTTCCTTGTAAGACACCTACAGCCTTTAGCATCAAACACATAAACACACAGAAATAAGTCTGAACAAGAGTAGGGGGAGGTAAAGACTACCACTGGATCTCACAGAACTGAACTAGCTGCTGAACAAAACTGGGTTTCTAAGATTATATGTATATCAGACACAAACCACCCCCACGATATTGAACTGTTCAGCATTGCCTCAGAATTTTAAAGGAAAAAAAAAGGTCAAGGTATTATGGTTGTTTTTTTTTTGAAGGCATGACTGTCTTTTGCCTTTAAATATGTCCTTCCAAGACTCCTGACCCATGACTATTGCTCTTAGACATTACATCAGTTGCAAATAATACGTAATGAAACCATAAATATTTCAGGTAGTCAAACAATAGCCTTCATTTGCAAAAATCATAATGTTTTCTATTTCAAATGTGAGTCTTCAACCTGGTTTCTGCATTTTATGTATGGGCTGATTGTTCAGATTACCTCTAATCTTCCAATAAGATGCAATATATAACCAATCACAATTTCTAGACTAGTATGGATACTATCAGAGCAGAAGGATGGAAACATAAATATCCTGTCATCTCTACCTGCCAAAATGTACCAGGAAGCACATGTAACTGAAAATAATACAGTCTGCCAAAGATCTGATTGCCTGTTTTCTGTAAGTGCTCTACTACAATCCAACATCTATTCCATGATTAGATAACCTAGCTCACATTATTCAGGTCCACAGTAATTTCAGGAGTTAAATCTAAGAATATAACAAATTACATAATTTGCAGTTAACATGGTCCAAAAGCAGAATTTTCCTGTAACACTACCTTTGGAGTAAATTCAAATAGCACCCTCTGGATTGGAAGTCTTTGTACAATTTAAAATACTAGTTTGGCACTGACTTCATCAACAACTTGTATGTCTTGCAGTAGAATATCTACAAAGGCCAGCATCAGGTTTGTTACTGTTTCTGGTTGTGCTTTAAAATGCATTTGGAAAGGAACAAAATAGATTATGAACAACTGATTGTTTAATACAGAGAAGAACAGATTTGCTGCTCTGGGAAAATTTTCCATGAGTCGTTTATTAATTTGAAAAAAATATTTTCCGGGAGACTGCGAGGAACAGCTTTTCACCTCTTTACCTCAGTTTTTAAAAACTGATTTAATGAATTCTTCTCAGTTCTCTCTACTTTTTGTACTAGAAAGTATGGAAAGTGTTTACTGACACTACAGTTATGCCATTGATAAAGGGAGTGAATTTTTGTTTCAGGAAGGCTTTTCCAACATAAAATGAATGATTTCTCTAGAGCAGGCGTTTGCTCTCATAATTATGCCAGCATTTCCAGGTGCAACATGCCAGCTCAGTAGTGGCAACACAAGTTATTCTGGAGAAGGACATGATATGTCAGTAACTGATGGACATGTTGAGGGTTTTGGGCCATAACTGATTTGGCTATAGGGATGTTTTTTTACAGTCCTAACCAACCCCACTATTCTATGAATAGACTTTGTACCATTCATGGTTGGATCATGGTTTGATAGATCTGAGTATAATCTAGATAAGCAAACCAATCAACCAGCTAGGGAAAAAAAGCAATGACATCAATAGCCATGTTAGATTAGCTACATCCATGTATGAAAAGATTCATTTCCATAAAAAGGAATGTTAAAACACAATATTTTTTAAAAAGCATTGTACCAATAGGAAAAGATGGCAAAGTTGGTGTATTCAGTGTATGGGTAAGCTGTGGCCCATTTTGCTCTTAACCTAAATGGAAATCAACTACAGTTCCTTTGCTGGCACCTTCAGAAATGCTTGGAAAGGTCTTGAGACAAACCTTTCTGGAATGTGTAGCTTAGCAATTCTGAAGGTGGAAACTGACTGATTTCCAGTTAAGCATGATTAACTAAAACCTTTAAAATTGCTAATCATTGCAGTCTACACATGCTTCCTCCAAGACATTTTGAGAGATATAAATAGCAAGAATTAATAGAAAACCAAGTTTTAAATTCCCACTTTCCCTATAAACCAGGAGTTTCAACAACCCTGTAACTTGACAATAACACATCAGTCTTTAGCCATGTGTTGACTGGATATCAAAAAGGGTAGGTTTTTCTTACTGTAATACATGTCATTTTTCCATTCTACCTGGGCATTCACAACCACTAACGCTATATAAAGATTCAACAGTAGAATCAGAAATCCATAGACAATTTCACAGGTACTTAAGAGAGTCAGTAACTCATTAGCTTATTCAAGTAGTCTACCAGTAATGAATGGGAGACAGAGACACTTCATCCCACCACTCATAAATTTTCCTAAAAATTGCCATTTCCATGCTGTATCCATGGTTCTGCACGTAGGTCTCTTCTATGAGTGACTGCCTGCTATTGCATGTGGCTGATGCTGAGAATGGAATGATTGTAATGAGAAAAGAAATTGTTTATCACATTGTCATAAACAATAAACTGATTTACAAGAGGATATTTACTATTTAAAGGTAGTAAGCAATACAATGTGTCTGCTGTGCACGACGAGATTTTAATGGCAGTTATCACTTTCACATATGGAGTCACCAGGAGAATTTTAGTCAAAAGCTTGTATAACACAGTACATTTTCATATTTACTGACAGAGGAATGATTTAGGACTCCTTAACAGTTAAAACCCTAAATTTTATACAGAAGGGACAAATGTCAGGGATGACTGACCTGTAAATACCTGAAAAATAACAGATTTAATTTGCTTTACTTGGAGTCAAATCTTTTTCTTCCCATTTGTGCTTTAAAATGTTTCCTTATACAAAATGACATGCCTCAGTGCACTTGAAAATTAAAGACTACCATATAAGATCAAGGGTTGAGCCTGTCCATTCATGAAAGGAAATTAAAATCACCACTTAAAGTCCCAGTCTTTATTATACTGATAGAAACCACTCAGAAAATACCAGAAGGAGGAAATATACTCAGTATTTAATGTACCTTTTTGTTTTTCTGTACTTTTTGGTTAACATGTTAAAACATATGTATGCAGCTGGATCCTCATATCATGTGCTGTCTGAGCCCCATCTGTACTGGACTGCAGACTCAGGCAGGCTAAATATCTAGGTACAAACAGTATCACTACTGAATGCAAGGAATTAGTAAGAATGAAATTATTCTAAGGGAAGTTAAATGACACATGGCATTAAATTGAACTCTGTATTAAATATGTGTAACACAATTATAATGAGAAATGTTTTCCTTTTTCAACCTGAACAATTCTGACAATTGCTGCAGGGTGTTGCCAGTGAATTGCACTTGTCACTTCCCAGCTAAACTTTATAAAACTTTAGTCATTTTGCTCTTCTGTAACCTACTTTGCATTGATTTAATCAATCTTCCTCAAACACATAAAAATGCAGTTTGCGCTTCTTAAAATGTTTAACAATAGCACATTTAATAAAGTTAATTTAAATCTGCTAATTTGTAGAGATTTGCCAGAGGCTTTGAAACTTCAAAAAATGTGTAAACTTAACAGTTTGGCTGTGATAACAGCTCAGACAGAGGAAATTAAGCCTTTTGCATTACAATAATGTTCAAAGTGAATTCCAAGTTCTATTGCAAAAAAGCCAATCAATTTCAAAAATATAGAAACCCAAATTTTATAAAAATATTTCAGGGCTAAGCTACATAATCACAGAATTTTGTTCACTACTGTTTTTTGTCATAACAGTCCCCAACATACAATGAGGTTTCTGATTTTAAGACTACTTGTATTCGATGGTTAGAAACATATTTTGGATGAGTAAGAGCAGAGTCTCTCATAAACCTCTAAGAGAGCTGCAAGACAGTGTGCTTAGGGCAATCAATTCCAGGTTCCCAATTCATCAGTCCTCCAACTGATGTGGAGATACATTTGGTACTGTCTGCTCTAACTTCTACCTCTTAAAACCAAATTATAATAAATCAATCTGCCTGTTCCAACACTGGCATGTAGTTAGGCTCCAAGCTGTATGCCACATGACAGAAAGAAGAAGCAGTGAAAAAATATTCATCTCTTTACAGGGATATATCAAGGTGGTTTAATCTCTGCTAGAGGATTTCTTCACTTGATACACAGCATTCATATAGTAATGAAGAGATCACCATCATCATCTGGGTTGCAAAAAACATCAGCTTTCCTTGAAGACAGTTGAAATTTTTCAGGCTGCTGTTCCAGATCTCTCCCCAGACTGTTATATGGGAGAGGGTAGAAAGACCTACCCTATGCAGGCTTACATGGTGGATGACTCTTGTAGTTTTGAATCTTGTAGTTTTGAACCTTTTCTCAGTATCTGTAAAGCTCAAATAGCCTTTTAAATTGTATTTTTTCTCCTGCTATTCAGAAATGTAATCTGGAATATATTCACAGACAAGGGGTTTTTGGTATTCTCTGTTCCAATGTTCTTCCTCTTGGTTCTGTCATTGCTTTCCCTCCTGCTTTTGTGCACTGAGAAACAGAATTAAGGTGTGCTGCAACCAGTGGATGCTTGCATAAACAGCCTGCTTTGAATAAAACAGTGTAATCTTGGGACAAGAATAAAACATACAGCTTTCGTGCCTGAATGCTAAAAAAATGTAACAGGTTCATTAAAGCATCACATTTTTGCTTTGAGACCATTGAAATGCAAGGGCTTTGAATAGCAGAAAAATGTGAATTAACTGAATCATGTGCATAAAAGCACATTGATTCCCAGGTTCTTAAACTGCAGTCAAAGTGATTAATATTTTTAATTTATGTAAGATTTTTTTTTTTCAAATACATTCATAATGAATCTCCTCCACACATTCTTATGCACAAGAGCTTAAGTTTTCCAGGACTTCTGTAAAACAACTTCTACTGCATCAAATTACTGCATTCCTTGATCTCTACCAGCACACACTCACAGCAGCCACACTCAAACACAACCAGCAGTTCTAGGATTTCATAGCTCAGCAACAGATACTTCAAAAACCTTTTCTAAAATCAAATGGTTGTGAAACAGAAAACAACAGTTTTGTCCTGCCTCCAGCATTCTACAACCGATGTTGACTTAAAATCAGCACAATCTTCTGCAATACTTGTATTTCCATGGGAAACTTCTTCATAGAGAATTCATGCAGAATCGTGAGCTGTCAGCTCTGATTGTGTTCACCAGCATGCAGGGCTTTAGACTCTATTTCATAATAAGAAAAGATGGCCAGCATTTTCCTGACAGAAGTATCATGTATTTTTCAGTCAGTAAAGATTACAGAGAGAGCTCATTGTCGATGCCTTTCCCATAGATAATGAGGACTGCAAATTATCAGACAAGGAATTTTTTGGTAGGCAGAACAAAAACTAGCACAAGCTGCAGAACTTATTAACCAACTGGGTTTTAAACCTCTTCTTTACATGCTGCCGATAAGGTCAGAGAACCCTATATATTGATCTAATTGAAAAAGCAAAGTAATCTTTATGCTGCAAGAATAAGAGTTCTGTGTGCCATAGCATACAATGCAAGAAAAAAAAAGATGAAAAAAAAAAGGCATGTGCTGAACACACACAAAATATGCAGGATGGAAAAAGACCAAATGTAATTAAAGCTTATATGAAACCAGACATTCCTATTTGCAGAGCTCTGGCTGCATTTCTATGAGAAAGAATGCACAGAATTTCAAATCATGCTCTATTTAGACAATGTCAGAAGAAAACCACATACCCCCCGCTTCCCCCATACACACACTCTCCCACCCCAAGTCTCCAAAAGGCAAATTTCATCATCAGAATTCGAAAGAAAAAGCAATCCAAAGATACTGGTTTACATATTCCTTCCCAAACCAAGAAATCAAGTATCTCCCTCTCCCAGCTAATAGCTTATAAATTCAGACTTCAAACAAAAGCCAAAAAAAAAAAAAGAAAAAGAAAAAAGAATCCTAATTCTCAAGCTTCCTACTTAGCACTGCCTTGCTGTTGATGATTTGTGCTGCTGTGTGTGCGTGCCTGTTTGAGAAATGGCGAGATAGGCTTAAAGTATTTTCCATTTCATCAAAGAGCATATATTACTTTCCTGGTTCGCTCCAATGTTGGTTTTATGCCCACCCCTTTTCAATCTGCCCATGTCTGAGATGCACAGTGCAGGCGTACAATCATGAGCAGCTTACGACACTCAGTGAACACTAGGTGCCTCTGCATGCTCTAGCAACATACTGCTCAGCTGAAGGGAAGGGATTCTTGCTGTCTCTCTCTGCTCTAAGCATCACCTAACAAGCAAAGCGAACAAAGAATGGGAAATAAAGCTACCCTTAGCCGGTCAGTGAATGAATGGTAATCTCTCTCTGGAGTAAAGGTTGTGCCGGTCAATGGTCGTTGCAAACGATGGACATTAAAAAGATTGACAAATCCCGTGGAGTCGTTAGTACAGAGTTTGGAGTTTTTTTCACGCCACAGTGTTAACCGCAGAGAAAAAGGACAGAGGGAGAAGGAGAAGATCAAGCTCATGTACATAGTTCTGAAACTTGCAGGTCCTAGGAGGCAGCTAAAAAGCTAGCTGGACAAGCCTTTCGCTCTTTGAGCAGAAGCAAAGTGAGACATTGAGAGCTTGCCAGCCTTGCACAAAATTGAAAGGGACCGAATTTGTAGCACAGAGGGGTCTTTTTTAGCTCTGCATATAATTAGTCCAAACACAAAGGAAGCAACTGAA
Source organism: Turnix velox (assembly GCA_013400935.1). Taxonomy (NCBI): domain Eukaryota; kingdom Metazoa; phylum Chordata; class Aves; order Charadriiformes; family Turnicidae; genus Turnix; species Turnix velox. The sequence goes on from VZTY01019339.1 coordinate 71,517, forward strand.
TGGAGGTTGTCACTCTCTGGAAAAGGGTGGGTAAGACACTTTTTAATTAAATTCTTTCATGAAGAAAGATTTTTTTTTTCCTTTGCTGCAGCATTTAAGATGAACAATATCAGTATCATTTTACCTTTGAATGTCTGTGAACTTTAATGCTGCACAGCTCCTGCATGCTGTAAAGTGAAATATTTGCCTCTGTGTTTGTTCTGTTTACTGTTTTGCTTCGGTTTTCTGGCTTTGTTTTCTTTTTGGTTTTTGTGGGATTTTTTTTCCTCTTAAATAAAATATGATGTAGAATTTGAAAAGATTCAATGGACATTCTCAAGCATATTTGGAAATATTCTTGCTAATGGATTTCCTTCTTATCGGTCTCTGTTTAAACTGGCTGCTGAGAAAGCCCCCCGGGTTGATATTGTGTACGTTGGGTATCTTTTCTAAAATGCTTCCAGCCGTGAATAGTGGGTGTCCACAGCTATGTCGGTGTGAGGGCAGGCTTTTGTACTGTGAATCACTGAATCTTACAGAGATGCCTCGCAACCTGTCGGGCATGATGGGCTTGTCTCTGCGGTACAACAGCCTTTCAGAGCTGCATGATGGACAGTTCACAGGGTTAATGCAGCTCACGTGGCTCTATCTGGATCACAATCACATTTGCTCAGTGGAGGGGAATGCCTTTCAAAAATTGCGGCGAGTTAAAGAGCTCACCCTGAGTTCCAACAAAATAACCCAACTGCCCAACACCACTTTCCGACCCATGCCAAACTTGCGCAGCGTGGATTTATCATACAACAACCTACAGTCATTGGAGCCTGACCTGTTTCATGGGCTGAGAAAACTGACAACTTTGCACATGCGGTCAAACGCCATCAAGTTTGTGCCCGTGAGAATTTTTCAGGACTGTCGCAGCCTGAAGTTTCTAGACATAGGATACAATCAATTAAAGAGCCTGGCTCGAAACTCTTTTGCAGGCTTGTTCAAACTCACTGAGCTGCACCTCGAGCACAATGACTTGGTGAAGGTGAATTTAGCCCATTTTCCCAGGCTCATCTCCCTGAACTCCCTCTGCTTGCGAAGGAATAAAGTTACCATTGTAGTAAACACTTTGGACTGGATATGGCAACTGGAAAAAATGGATCTCTCTGGAAATGAAATTGAATACATTGAACCTCACGTTTTTGAAAGCGTACCTCACCTCAAATCCCTGCAGCTGGACTCCAACCGACTGACCTACATTGACTCCCGGGTGCTTGACTCCTGGAAGTCCCTCACTAGCATCAGCCTTTCTGCAAATGCCTGGGATTGCAGCCGTAATGTTTGCTCCCTGGCCTCCTGGCTGAGTAACTTCAAGGGTCGCTACGACAGCAATCTGCTCTGTGCCACTCCTGACTATGCACAGGGTGAGGATGTTTTGGATGCGGTGTATGCTTTTCACTTGTGTGAGGACGTGGCAGACCCAACAAGTGTTAACACCTTCTCTCCGGTAACGAACAACAGCGACCAAACATTCAGCTACGGCTCTGCCACTGTCACCTACGATGTGCAGGACAGCGAAGAGGACCAAACGACATACGCCATAACCGTCACCATGCCTAGTGAGAACTCTGAGAATGCTGTTCAGATTCACAAGGTGGTAACGGGGACCATGGCACTGATTTTTTCCTTCCTCATTGTAGTTTTAGTGTTGTACGTCTCCTGGAAGTGCTTTCCAGCCAGCTTAAGGCAACTAAGACAGTGCTTTGTAACACAGCGCAGAAAGCAGAAGCAAAAACAGACCATGCATCAAATGGCTGCCATGTCAGCCCAGGAGTATTATGTTGATTACAAACCCAACCACATTGAGGGAGCCCTGGTGATCATTAATGAGTATGGATCTTGTTCCTGTCACCAGCAGCCAGCGAGGGAATGCGAGGTGTGATTTTCCTTGGGGATTTAAACAGTGTGCAACCAAATAACAGCGTGCAGGCAGCCAGTGGCACAGAGGGGATTGCTGTGCTTTGCCGGTGATTTCCAACATGTTCCTCTGCTGAAATTGTTATGAGGGGCTATCTAAAAGACTTTATATTTTAGCTTTATTGTGTCTTAAAAATCTTCAGGACAGTCAATCTTGAGATTTCATATGCTAATACTCCCTTTGAAGATCTGTCAATATTCAGGAATCTGAGAGTGTAAAAAGGTACCAATTATTGATCTTTTGTAAACTAAAGAAAAATGTTTAAAATAAAAAAAATAGCATTTACAGTTTTTACAGACTGGTGTATATTACATGAACTGTTCCCTGTATACAAAATGCAACAGTTTAACCTCTTTCTCTTCATGCTGAGTGTTGAAATGAAAGTCTAGGAGTACAGAAGCCACGTAAAATAGCAAGCTTAAAATTAACCAGATGGCTTCCCATTGTAATTAGTGCACATTCACTTTTATCATGTAACTGAAGATATGAAGCATGACCCTGGGATTACATTTTTGTTAATGTGCTACCTGTGACTGGATGTCAGTACAAGGAGCCAGCACACCTCAGAAAGGCTAAAGTGTGTGTCCCTGGGGCAGAATTTCTGAGGATGTTTAAAGTTCAGCTTGCCTGTTAGTGGCTGTAAGATCCATAAAAACTGCATCCAACCCCCTAAAAGTATTTTGTGTCAAGCCTGGTCATATTGCAAAGCCTCACTCAAAAGCAAAAAAACCTACAAACAATAAAACCCAAACTGAAATACTGCCAAAAAAAAAGTGCTTATCTCTTTCTTCAAAAGAAAAAGAAAAAAAAAAAGAACCCAAAACATTTAAGGGCCTTTACTAGCATTTCCCACTATTATGCTTGCTACTAGAGCAAAGAAACACTTTGTTTGTGCACTGTGGAGCCAGGGTGAATGGTATGTTTTCCAGGAGTAAAATCTCAGATATAACTCTGTTAGAGAGTTATTGAAGCATGCTCTGGGTCCTATAGTAAACTGCAAGTGAAGCCTGTCTCATGTCCCTCACTTTCACCACCAACCTTCACTAACAAGATAAAATCTTTGCAGAGGCTGCAAGTACACAAACCCTCCTTACTAATGACTGATAAATGGACATCATGGATATAAGCACTGATTAAATAATGCAGGATCACATGGATGTTTTATTTGACTGTCCTTAAATAAAGCTTCCCTTTCCTTCTATTTTGGATTTTTCATTCCAGTATGTGAGCTGCTTACAAATTGATCTTTTCAACAACTCCTCTCACACTAATGAAGATGAGGTAGCTTTATAACATCAGAGCATCTTGAAATGTTTTTCATACAGCATTACACGCTAATAAAGTCTTACAGATAATGAATTGGGTAACATTTTTATGCTTTGTACGTACCTCTCTATCCTCAGGCTATCATCAGAAATCAGAAGCCTAACACATATTTTAATTTAACAAAGGGTTTTTTTTTTCTTTTTATAGTATCAAAGTGCCACCTACTCTTAAAAGGATTCAGCAGATTCATAAAGCAAAGAAGAGACACAGAATAAATCTATTTTCTTGCATAGTAGATTTCAGCCATTACCTTTAAACACAATGAGTGAATTTAAATTTTTTTCATGACTGACACTATTTTTAAGGAGTTGGAATTTATTTTCCTCTATTTGGTACATCTCATCCTTTTTAATACTAAATATGACAATAGCTTTTTAATAAAAAATTTTCTTTAGGGAAACAATAAAATTGTCTATGAAAGCAATGAGATTATGCATTGGAAATGGATTTTTCGTAGAAAACTCAATAAAAATCTTTTTCATTAAAGCCACTGAAAATTTTCCCGTATCTTTGAAACAAGTTAGCACTGTTAAAAGTAGGATTTTCTCTCTTTAAACAAATGCACAGTTCTTTTTCTAGGTCTCAAACACACAAGGCCCTGAGCCATCTTGAAACTCCCAAGTGACCTGAGGGGTTGATTGTCCAGATATTAAACTAACAATGAGGGCAGAGACTAGGCAGAGATCCTCTTGTTTCTTTCCATGTTTAATAATTTTTTATGTGAAAATATTTTATGCCACTCCAGTGGAGGGCCAATATATATATTTTTTTACCATTAAATTAATCTCTGAAGTCAACTGGGAATTTAACTGTGAAAAAATGTCTCCTAACTTTGGACTACTTATATGTTCCTCAAGTCAACATACAGCACTGAAACCAGAAGGTCTGACTACAGTTAGTTGCCAGGAAACTTCCAAACACATTCAGGATTGCTACAATATTGTCTGCATATGGTAAAAAAAATTATTTAGCTTTATTTCTATAGTGACAATCCTTTTGCTATAAGGAAATGTATTTGCAGTCATGGTTTTGCCCCTGTAAGTGTGATACAAGACCAATACTGACAAACAATCATCCTGTGGTTCTATTTCTATGTATTCTCAGCATATTTGTGGGCTGTATTTTATACACAGTAGTGATTGCACCCCTCTGGAATTATTCCTGCTGTTTATTGGTGTTAGAATCCTCAAGCTATGTTTGCAAAGACGTGAGCAATTCCATCTTTGGAATTTATTTACCTCTGTGCTTCATGCATCTTGCATTGACAGCTCAAGTAAACTGAACAGAACATTTTTCTTTAAAGGTGGAGTGAGTTCCTAAGTGAGAGATGATTTTGGTATTGCCTGTTGCCATTTCTCCTGAAGAGAGGTAATGACCACCAATGACTTGCCACCCTTAGCAGTATGATGGATGGATACTCCATAGATAGCACAGCATTCATTAAATTTCAGAAAACAAGACATTTCAAAATCCTCATGCAGAAATCTTCTAGGATCAACCTCCTAATAGTCTCCAGTGAATATCTGGATATCCTTGCAATATCTGGTGGAAAGAGGGGTGGTCATTGCTTATTCCATGGCATGAAGGCACTCTACATCTGAAAGTTTAAATGAAAAACACATGGATTGCAAAGAAATAAAGAAGCAAGTATTTAACTTCAATCCATGGACTGCAAATCCAGTTATTCATTCTGCTATGGGCTGCTTGCATTGGTATATATGAGAGTTATTATATTTGTACTGTATTTATAGCAACTGCAGGGGCAAATTTTCTCTAGCTCTTTCTTCCAAATTTCATGTTCACCAACTGTCCAGAGATATGTCATTCCCACTCTCATGATGTCCTCATTCTGGCTTGCAAAATGGCTCAAAAAAGAAAAAAAAAATCTTTTGTTGTGACAGCTTGTTGTTCTGAAGATGCTTGGGGAATATCAAAGGAATGAAAATATTTTAAATATTCCTCTTTGAATGTTCCACTCAATAGTAGATTAATCTCCTTATCATGAGGCAATTAAAATTATTTTATTTTTATTTAAGTGGCTTTTAACATCTAAGACAGGGTGAAATGCAACCAAAAGAACTATGTTTTTTGAAGCTGGTTAACACTACCAGTGTTACAGATCTCTAATATGCAATCTCTTGCTGCTAACATCAATACACACTCACAGTGAACCCAGTGATGAAGGAACTGTTGCTGTGTATGCTTTGAATGTATATAAGGGATGATTTATTTTCTTTTCTGTCTCTTTCCTTCCTTTCTGTACTACTACAAAAAAGGAAAAAAGTGATATGAAACCACAGAACGAACGTTAATGTATCACATTCTGTTTCTTCCCTGAAAGTATAAAATACAAAGAAATTCTGTGTTAAAGCTGCAAATTTTACCACATTGTTTGAATGCTGCAGGGGATTAGACCAAGGGGATGATCTGTTCCTCCCTGTGCACAGCAATAGCTAGATGCTCTGTATCAATCTGAAGAAGCAGCCCCATGCCTGGTTGATAACTCTCTTGCCAGAGTAGGATCATTAATGATAACTAAACATATTTTTGCATGCTTTAATATATTCTGTATGGTTTTATAGCTAGGGTAGTGAGGGGCACTTGAAATAAGCCTATCTGATAATTTTTCTTTGGTTCTGGCAAAAAGCCCCTCATTTGCTTTTGAGATGGACTAAATTTGTTTCTTATGTGTGTCTTGTTCTGTATCAGTGGCAAAAGGACACTCTGAAAATGCCTTCCCTTCCCCCCCAGTTTCTCTATTGGTATTCAGAATAGCAAATAAGGAGGAGTATTAAGCTAGGAAGCTTATTTCTTGTGCAACAATAATAACAGTAATAATAATAAAAGAAATGAAGAAGAGACAAAAGATGAGAGAAGACACTAGAGTAACAACTAAAATCAGGTTGTTGCTTGGCTCCCTTTGCTTTTTCTTTTTTTTAAGATGAAAAATCTAAAGGACGAACAGAGATGAAAAAAGAAAACTGAAGGTGGGTGGAGAAAGCGGTTTTTAAAACTGAGCAAGCAGGGATGAAACAGCTTCTGGCAAGGAGGGTAAAATACTAAATAGCTTCATTGAGCAAAAAATTGGAAAATAAAAAAGTAAAAAAAAAAA
>VZTY01019339.1:78017-88335 GCA_013400935.1 Turnix velox
AAAAAAAAAAAAAAAGGGTTAAAGTGACAGGATGAAAGGGAAGACTAGAACTGGTGAGAAGGTAAGGGGAGCACCACGCACAGAAGGAAACAAGATTTTTCAGTGCCTTCACCTCCCATGTTGAAACTGTAGGAAGGACAACAGCAGAGATTTACAAAAGGCACCTAAGATCTCTCTCTGCCTTCTTTTCTCCCAGTCTTTCCAAATTCACAGTCACACACACAAACACTCATTTACAGAGGCGCAGACAGACACACTTTCCCAAACACATGCACATGCAATCCCGTCATTTCCTTTGCCACCTCCCTGTTGCCTGGGAGCACAATATCCCCCTCATCCATCATTTGTTTGCTGAACTACAGCACTGTGCCTCTTCCACTAATTTTTGTTTGCAGGACTTCTGAGCTACCTTAGTCACAGCTCATCACAGACTATCAAGAAAATCAGGCCTTTCTACCCAAAATATCCTTTTTTTTAACCCTCACTCTTTCAGAAACCCTCTTTTAGAGAGAGGAGTGATCTTGAGCCGTAGCTCAAGATTCTCATGCTAATTATATTCACACTCATTCTCCCTCATATTAAAGCTTTTATATTCACATCTATTATGGCAAACAGATCTGAGATATTTTTACTGTCTTCAGTTCATCATTATGCATCAAGGTTACGCTTTCCCTTGACCTGCTCAACCCAGTCTAACATTAACAAATTGAGCATTTATACAGGTTCCTTTCCAAGCATGAAGTTGATTAGGAATTTAGGATATGCTGCTGATTTAAAGATTAACCTTTCAAATAATTACTGACATAAACCAGAGCTATTAGAAACAACTATTCAGAGTGTACTCTACCTAAAAAAAGTCATGTTTAGAGCTGTGTAAAAGTTTCTCCATAGCATCCAAACTCTTCTTTTTTTTTTTTTTACAGAAGAAAAAATCTGGTAAAAGAAAAGGAGTAAGCACAGTCTACTTCTAAAGTTACACAGAGGAAAGTGCAGCTACAGAAATATTACAGAAACCAAGCAACAATCTTCTGCTTGGCAAGACACAGCCTGTAATTGGGTGGGTGGCTGTGAAGAACCAAGATGAATGCTGCAGAGCACTGCAACTTTATTGCAGTGTGTCTGCTTTAAAGTGAACATATTTGCAAGGAAATCTGTATTTCCGTGAGAACAGAGCAACTGTTTTTGTTATAAAGATAACGTCACTTGTTGGCATTCAGACACAATTATTCATCCCTTAAACCAATTACTGTTCTTACTGGCTTTTGCTGGTGTGACAGTTTGTTGAGACAGTTAAATGCAACAAGCTGCACAGAAAGGAGTTTGAGTTCAAAGTACCCAGATTTGCATTACAAGAGAAGAAATTCAGTGTAAAATAAACATCAGCTTTTCACCTTTTCCTCTACTTCTCCTCTTCCCCAGAATCCAAATACGTACATCACTTACAGAAATTAGAGATAATTGGCAGTGGCTAAAGGATAATATTATGTGAGCCTGCACTTGGCAAACAGCACCTACTGTTCTGCTAAGACACTTATATTTTAAACCATTTTACTGTTCTCATGTTCTTCACATCCTCACCAGACACAGTAACTACTGCCAGAAAGATGTCTTTCAACACGGCTGCTATGGGAACATGACCAGTTCGGTTCCACTTCTGAGCTAACAAAGACTAAATCCAAGATTTCAAAGGTAATGGGTAAGTAGAAAAATCTACTTCATCACTGAATTACCATTTTTAGCAGAGCAGATTTCTCAGACCTGCATGGTTAGACAGTAAGCCTTGTCATTCATTTATTACAAATTGTTCTGGCCTTTCTCATGATGTATCTTTCCTCTAATAGCAAACCAGAGCACGACACCGGAGAGAGAACTAAAAATTGTATTGTCAGTAAAATCTGAGATTAAAAAATACGTATGGATATATCAAATTGATTTAAGGGTTTATCCAACGAAGGTTGCAGCTTATGGATAGAAAATCTTCCTGAAGTAGCACACCTTTGTACCCTAGTGGTTACAGTAAGATATACCCAAAACCAGAAAAATAGCTGGGGGACTCAAGGCTTAAAATAAATTTCTGGCTATCTTTTAAAACATGTATTTTCCCTCTAATTTTTTTCCCTTCTTACCCACTCTCCCACTTTTCGTTTCCAGAACCTCACAAGCAGAATGAATCAAAAAGCAGGTGAGGGAAGAGGGAAACCCTGAAAATCATAAACTAAACTGTAAAGACAGTCCACAACTACTGAATTCCAGAAGTTTTCACTTTTAACAACTGCCAGCCCTTCGAAATACATCTACTATCAAATCTCCTTGCAAGGCGAGAGGTAAAATGGGGTCCTGGACGTAGACCTGAATCTACCTCTGTAGTTCAGTGTCTCTATCTATGGACAGTCTGGCTTGCTAAGAGAGCCTGGTCAATATTGAAGTATGTTAATAATAATACAATAAACCATTTAGGGATTTGTTAGCCCGTCTTTTTTTTCCTTACACTTGGCTGCATACTAAAGTTTACCTTGACAGAAAATTTATTTCAGTATACAAATTATTTCCCAAAGCAATTTTTTTTAATAGCAAACAGAAATTTGTGGCTGCTGCTAAAAGGTTTGCAACCACCTTGCTAAAGAAGCCATTGTGTTAAGTGTTTACCTTAATTTCATGGAAATGCCATTCCATGTTGGATATTCTGCATTTCTTTTCTGCACAGGGAGCTGCCTCCATCTTCACAAACCTTCCCCTTGCACTGTAACCACCCTTACAAACAGGCCAGAACCCAATGCTACTGTCAGATCAAATTCCCAAACAACAACTGGATGTAATGAATTTATTATGTAATTGCTGTAGTCTAATAAATTGAATGTGAATCCTATGGTTTAAAAGACAGAGAAATAATGGCAACAGTAAATGAGTAGAAGAAATGCATTTGACTGACTCTCTCTATGGGGAAAAAACCCCTGCAAAACAATAAAGATTACACAGGACAACGTTCAAGCTTGCAGAGAATGGAAGGCACTAAGCATTGACTGCAAAAAGGTGAATTACACAGTATAGAGTAAATCTCTGCTAAAAAATAAAATGGAAAATTGAAAAGGGGACAGTGCCCATCACAGATTAATCAGAAAGAGAATTAGGTGGTAACCAACACAGGAAAAGCTCATTAAGAAAAAAACAAAGCAATGCAGACAACAAAATGAGTATATATAACATATGTTCACAGTGGGGGAAACAGCAACCCATGAAATCCCCATGAAACTGGATGCTGCCCATCTTTACTCTGTCATGATAAGTTTTTTGTTATTTCTTAAAAAGATCATTACAATTTTGTCCTTGTTATCCACAGAACTGAACCATCAGAGCCTTGTCTGTGAAATCATGGTAAGCCACTGTCCTAAACTTTTGGGCTACTCTAAGAATATTTATGAAGAGTCATACAATATAGCCATCTTATATTTGTACTTTTAAAGAGTCTTTTCAAAAATGCCTTTCAAAGATATTTAGTTCCTCATTAAATAAGACAAGCTCCATTGTCACAGAAAGCTAGATAAGCAGCCAAAAATACAGTGGCTTTTTACTCTCTAGAGCAAGAAACCGAGGTGCAGTAGGGTCCAAAGGCCAGGGCTGCTGAATCATTCTAGGTACAATCAGGAAATGTATGGCATTTTTCAGATGACAGACTATTTAAATCACAAAAATAATGAAAATCATGAGGATGTGTAAAGGGACATCCAAAAGCTGAAGATTACATTAGCTTTGATGAATGAAATTCAAAATTGTCAAATACAAAGCAAAAGGCAAGATAGAAGAAGAATTGTTCACACCTAGGAAATGTAAGACATACACAACAATTAGACAAATATTTTATTCTGGATATTGAATTGAAAAATTCTGCTAAATATGCAGAAAAAAAAATTAAAAAAAGGAAAAGTGAATTAGAGTAACATCTGAAGTATATGTGTAATGGAACAGCTCTCAAGAAATTAAATAGCTTGGTAAAGAACACTGCCATGCCTTCCCTTAGAAAACAGTCCCCAGTTCTGTTAGAATAAGTTAGGAAAGGACATAACTGCTAGATGAGGCAAAGGTACTGACAAGCAAAAGGAAGAATGATTCAAGAAAGTTTGTGTGTAAGAAGAGAGGCTAAGAAACGGGACCTACAACTGCAGCTGAAGAGCAAAATGTGTATCCATTCCCCCTCTAGTGGCCAGTTCACATAGGGCTATTGCAAAAATAAAATAAAGGCAGAGAAAGAAATACACCGGCAATTGATTTTCTAACAAGTACACTCCCCTTCTTTTTTATTCCACTCATAATTTTATGCTGCTTCATTTTATATTATAATTATCTTCTAGTACTCATTAAACTTCCTGCTGTATTCCTTCATTGTTTGTTGTCACTATTTAGCACAGAGGCTGTTTTTACTGCAGAGGTTTAGGGTGTTTCTGTTTTGTTTTGTTTTTTTCCATGTACTTTCATCTACCAGTAAAAAAAATATATGGAGTGCAGCAAGGGCTCATGCAGACATAAATAATAATAAATCAAAAAATAAACTTTGGAACTCAGTGTATAAAACATCACCAATGCAAAAATGAGGCATTTGAGAAGGGAACTGTGGTACAGAAATGGGAACACCGGATTCAGTCTGTACACATATCTCTAAAGTTTTCAAGATTAAAAAACCCCTTTAAACTACTTTTTTAGAAATAGGGGACAAGGCACACCATTTGGTGGAAATAATCCTTTTAATTTCCCATTTATGGACTAGTCACTAAATTTCTACATTTCCAACCATCCCACAGAGCTACAGTCACCTGGAGAAACTAATGTCAGGAGAATCCTTCACATCCCCATGTTGCAAACACCCACAGGTTCTTTGCCAGTTACTTCTTCTTCAGACTTCCATAGGACAGTTGCTACAGTTGGGAGTATCCTTATTTTTACCTATTTCTCAGAATCATTTACATTGAAAAAACACGTGATATCGAGTCTGGAATAACACATCCCACTTTAGAACACTTTGCAGTGCAAAGAATTTGATATGCTAAACTGTGTGCACCCAGGGGTACTGCTGAGGCCTGAGAAGAATCTGTGCTCCACATCTTGTTGAGATGACAGTATTACTGGAGGGCTGGGCTAGATGACCTTTAAAGCTCTCTTATAAATTAACATATTCTGGGATTCAAACACTTTGCTAGGACTTTATGTTTTGCTCATGTATTCTGTCCTGTATCAAACAAAAAATGGAAGAAACCTACTGGCAGAAATTAATAACCTGTGATTTCACTTTCAGGGTCAGAAAACCTACTACATCCTCAAACTAATAAATTCCACTGTATCAGGCTGTGGTTGCAGGGATCATGAGAAGTAGCAAGGGATTAGGTATTTTGCCTATAAAACTTTCCCTTCACTTCAGTTTTATCAAACTCTTCTTCAAGTAACATCCTTCCTAGTGCATTTTTAGATATAGGTTAATGTATATATCAGATAGATGAATTAAGTAAACATTTCTACAAGGGATTTGTTAAGAAATTGTACAAGAATGGGCTTCTAATTAAGGCCCTAATGCACTAGGCACTCTTATACATGTTTTAATAACCAAAGCAAAGTTACAGTCCTTCTCCAGGCTATTCTGAAATTACCTGTTAACCATCTAAGACTGTGCCTTACTGTATCTTACTGTGCCTTTTGGTGAAGACTGAATACTGGTTTTGATGGAGTTTAGAGATAGCACTGTCTTGTTAATTTTAATACATTGCTATTAATTTTTTTCAACTGAAACTAAAGAGTAATAAACATGGCACAGTTTGACTTCCCATCTTTCAAACTTTAAAAGTGAACCTATTTACAATGTGCCTTAACAATTTTACCTAATGAAAAATATTTAGGAAACAGATTATTCAAATTATATGTATATAATAACATAAGAAATTTGCACTCCCATCATAAAATTAATTCATTACTATCCACAGTTAAAGAAAGTTTGATAGTTTATCCCTTACTCATGTATTTTCATGTAGCTCTTCTTTTTAAGTCTGCCATCAAGACAGTTTCAAGAATAAAAGGAACTGTTCAGACAATTAAAAATAAAAAAGCAAGTTTGTACTGTGAGAATGGGTGTGAGTAGAAGGACAAACTTTTAGGGAAAGATAAGAAAACCCAGATTCTCTGCTCAGTGTGGAAAAAAACCCATTCATACTGATCCCTAAGGATATCTACTTTTCCACCAATACTTTTATATAAGTACAATTGTATATATATTTCTGGCAATTGCAGAAGTGATTGTGAGTAAATGACTTGGAGCATTTGCTGAGCACCTCGTATGGGTATGAATTCTTTATCAGTTGTTTTAAGTGCAATATATGCTTAGTTTCGCATAGGAGGTGCATTTATTCATATATATAACTTACTGTTCACAATCATAATGTGCCAAATATATTTTATCCTTTGATTCCTCCTTAGAGCAGACAAAGGCAAACCTTGATTTTTAGTTAAGAAGTTTCTACAAATTGAAGAAAAGGGGCTCCTTCAGGATGACAGCCTAGTGTAATCTGTGATTTCCCATGAATGCCATTACTGGGTAAATTAAGTGTCAGGTTCCAGACTAATTCATTACTTATTAATTAACAGTATCAATGATTCTTTTTTTCATTACAGATAATACATTCTACAGACTACCAGAAGCATTTTTTATTACTAAAGTTATCTCAGAGGCTCTCCCCAATATCTGCTACAATTAAAAAAAAAAAAAAGTAAACCTCAGAATACAATCAATCTTAATTTTAATGATGGATCATTTTTCCCTCACCAAAATTAAATCTTAAAAGCCATTTAATTAAACTGAATGATAACTGAATGACTTTAACTACACAAAGAATTGAAATTAAGGATACTCTCTCCCCAGACACTAAAATATCATATGCCTATAATATACCACAAGTAAACACTCAAGCAAAACACTCTAAGAAGGTACTTCGTATTCATAAATTAAAACTCTTTTCAATAATCTCATTCTTTACTTTGCATTTTCAATTGCATATTTTTACCTGCATCTTCCTGTAAGATGCAGATTGACAAGTTGTTCAAGTCTGATGATGTGCTTTGAACATCAAACAGTAAAACTTCTAAACAAAGTCCATGTTTTCAGTAAAAGGATGAGATCCTTTTTTTTTAGTAAAAAAGGATGAAGTTTTATACTGACTACCTGCTTAAGTCTCCTGGGTTACCTTGCAAACATTATTCTCCTCAAATCTTTACATCAGCATTGCATCAGCTGCAGCTTTGCATAATATATACACAGTTATGTTCAATTTTTGCATGATGTCCAGCTGTACTCATAAAAACTATTTGTAACAAGCAGTAAAAAATTAGTCAGAAGAATTTTTATTTCTTTTAATATAGTGTACCTATTTGCTTTCACTTTAGAAGTATAACCTAACCTATAGCAACCCTGTATGAGTTTGTTTTCCTCTTCCAGAAACTAAAAAGAGAGAGGTTTTTTTATATTTCAAATATAATTTGCTAAGTCTCTTATATGTGTACTCTATGCTTCCAGAGGATTCAAGAAGAAATTTTCTTACCTAAAGAAAAAGAAAATAGATTTGCAGATGCAGCAGCCTTGTAAAACCCAGATTTCAGAAAAATATTCACGCTACCATCAAGAAGGAAAAATAATTTCCCAAATTGTCCCAAGCCTCTTCCTACGGAGATTAAGAGGACAATGATGCAACTCCTACGTGACTCCTTTCAATTGCTTATAACAGCAGACCAGCTTCAGTTCCATTATTGTGATCATGCTCTCAGGTTTATTTCACGCTTGTCTCTTAGTTCCTATATTTGTCAATGCTAGGCATTTTTTACAAGGTGAAGGCAAGTTATTTTATTTAGAAGTGTGAAAAAAAAAAAAAGTACTGATTCTTGATGCATTAGTCAGATTTCCATCAATACAAAGTAAAACATCAATTGATATTAAAACTCTAGCAACCACATTTTTTTTAAACTCTTGCCAACTACATAATTATGCCCCAAATGATTCTGTGCCAGGTGGTTTGGCTAACAGATGGAATGGTATATTTGTTCACTCCTCATAAACCAAGCTCCATGCCAAAAAACTGTGAGCCAGGAGTATCTAAATTATTGATTGACAGTTACATATGCCTATTAATTAATTAAACTTCAGCTACAAATTGCAATTAGTCCCGTGAGCACCTAAGAAAAAAAAAATCATAGAAAATGTGGGGCATCTTTATAGTAACACTTTTAAATCATGGCAGCTAAAAGTATGGTATGCAATGATGCATTACAAATAAAAGAGCTTTGGTATAAAGAGTCTTAGAAATGCTAAAATCAGGGTAAGTTATATAACATTACAACTTCTTGCTGAAAATTCATTTTCACCATCTCACACTTCACCAAAGGCTTACTAAAACCTACTAGGAGCTGTGACCAGACCTAACAAATGTGGTCAGGTTCAGAAGACTCTTCCCAGACAACATGTACACTACAGAATCACCATTAATGCTCAGAAGGGAGAAATCAAACTGAGAACAAACCACGAGATTGCCATTACTTTATATATCCTGAATATGGATTTATCTGAGGCTCATGTACTACTTGTCTGCAAATTCTAGATGGAAATATGGACACCTTTGTCATCCAGTGTGTGGCCAGAGTCTATTTCATCTGGATGTGTCAAAATGATTGTGTAAGTGCTCAGCTGGTAATGAAGGAAAAGACAGTAAATCCAGCATGGTCTGAAGGTGTTGGACTTCTAGCATGCTTGCAGATTAATTGAGCCAAGGAAGCAGAGCACGCATTTCAGACTGATGAATGGTGCATGTCATCAGTCATTTTCAAGCTGGAAACAGGCTGGATTTTCTGCTCCTGTGCTCATCAGCTGTGCCACAAAGGTACAAGAAGTCTACAATGGAACTGATTCTGTCCCATTAAATGCTTCCTTAAATATCAGCAAACAGAACCAATTTTATGGCCTATGCCATGGCCTTAATCAAAATCCCACAAAGCTTAGGATAACAACAGATATATTTCCCATTTGAGTCCCTCATTGGGAAATAGTAATTAATTTAAAAAACAGAAAATGAGAAAACCTTTTTGTCAAAGTATATTAATATCCCTACTTCTGCCATCACAAAGATGTGCCAGAAACACTGATTTAACAGGCACTGCTAAGCAATTACCATGCAAATAATATTAGCCAGCAATTGATTATTTTTTAGTAAAGTCCTTGTTTTGGCTAGCAGACCACAGTAGCAAATTCCAATAAAACTGCGTAATTGAAAGAAATTTCAAGTGTCTAAATAGCTATGACACCAAGCATATGAAGCACCAGTTCTCAGACTGGCCTATTGGTCTGCTTGTGGTTCAAGTATGGACAGACCAGGGATAGGATGAAGGATAATGCATACAGCAAAAAGAGAACACTGAAACAATGAAAAGAAAATCATCCTTTTCTAGGATAATTAGCAAAAAGGACACTGGAGAATGATGTAGGGAATTTAAAGTCACTTAGGAAACAGCATTCCTACCATAACTCCTTCCTTTGACCCTGTCTTCATAAGGAATACTTTGTTAGAAGTAAGACTATAACTTTAAGTAACTCCTCCATTTATAGCATAGGAATGGAAACTTGCTTAGATTCATAGGGTGCTTAGCTCCATGTTAATTTTTAGAAGTCACCCAGAATTCTTCTCGTCTTGGATTGGTTTGAGTTGTATGATTTTACTTCAGTACTTGTTTTTTTCCTAATATTCATTTCACTATCAGAAAATAAAGTTGCATAACTCACACTGGAGTGCTGTGACATTCACTGTTTACATTAATTCTATAGTGATTGGTCAAAATTTGTTTATTGCTCCTTGGTTTTGCCTAATCAATTACTGAAATAATAGATTTGATTGTGCATTAACCTTGCAACTAAAAATGATTCAGCTTAAAGATACAAGGCAGGACTTGATTTTTTTCCAATTCTCTGTTGTAGAATGTGGATTATATAGTGTATGATATACAGCATATATTATATACACNATTTTCTGGCCTATGCCATGGCACTAATCAGAATTCCACAAAGTTTAGGATAACAACGGATATATTTCCCACTTGAGTCCCTCACTGGGAAATAGTAATTAATTTAAAAAACAGAAAATGAGAAAACCTTTTTGTCAAAGTATATTAATATCCCTACTTCTGCCATCACAAAGATGTGCCAGAAACACTGATTTAACAGGCACTGCTAAGCAATTACCATGCAAATAATATTAGCCAGCAATTGATTATTTTTTAGTAAAGTCCTTGTTTTGGCTAGCAGACC
>VZTY01019339.1:88728-110221 GCA_013400935.1 Turnix velox
CGTTAGAAGTAAGACTATAATTTTAAGTAACTCCTCCATTTATAGCATAGGAATGGAAACTTGCTTAGATTCATAGGGTGCTTAGCTCCATGTTAATTTTTAGAAGTCACCCAGAATTCTTCTCGTCTTGGATTGGTTTGAGTTATATGATTTTACTTCAGTACTTGTTTTTTTCCTAATATTCATTTCACTATCAGAAAATAAACAAAGTTGCATAACTCACACTGGAGTGCTGTGACATTCACTGTTTACATTAATTCTATAGTGATTGGTCAAAATATGTTTATTGCTCCTTGGTTTTGCCTAACCAATTACTGAAATAATAGATTTGATTGTGCATTAACCTTGCAACTAAAAATGATTCAGCTTAAAGATACAAGGCAGGACTTGATTTTTTTCCAATTCTCTGTTGTAGAATGTGGATTATATAGTGTATGATATACAGCATATATTATATACACCATATATATCTATATGTAGAATATAAAAATGCTATATGTCATATACTATACATATCATATAGCATATAAAAATACAGCATAAGAACACAACTTTGCCATGCTTCCCTTACTGCTTTAAAATTCAAATCATTCTTTTAATTAAAAATCTAAACCCAACAAATATAGAGACATGCTTCTATGTATCTTATGAGGAGAAAAAGAAAATCAAGACTAACTTCTATCCTGAATCTTTTATATATTTTAGGAGGAACAAACCAAAACTACATTGTTATTAAACCGATTAATATACAAATAAAGACATTGTGGAGCTCAAGATCAAGTACAAATTGAATTCGTGATTTCATTTATGGAAATAGGTAAGCTGGGAAATGCAATTACTATCTATAAATCATTTTGCTATAACCTTCTACTTCAATATCCTTAAATAGCAAAACACAACTCAAGCTATTTTAGTTAAAGCCTGAGCAAAATAAATCCTTGTGGCAACACTCATCTGTCAGGGGATTTGATGTTCTCCGAAGTACTTGTTGGTATTAAGCAAGCAATTTCTCACTTCTAACAGACTTTCCTATTGATATGTATGAGCTAAGTAGTTTATTATTTATAGTTAACTGTGAAGTGATATGTCAAAGAAAAACACAAAATTAAGGAAACTGCATATTACAACATCTTAAATACTTAATTCTCATACAAACCAGCTGACAGTTGCGTACTTGGTAACTTAATCACCTGGCTAACAATTAAATCATGCCTCCTAGGAAATCTAGAGTAGAAAATGTCATGGTCAAGTTCTGTCATTCCTAGTAAGACCGATGAAGATCATCATATATGACCAGACTTTTGAATAGGCTCAGAAGCCAGAAAGATCACTGAAAAGCCTGTAAAAATTATGATAGTAAACAATTTTTACCTCAAACTTTCAGAGTATTTGTGACACTGATAGCCTCATCAAATCTCTTCACTGCAAGTCTAAATCAAGAAGCAAAGTAATTGTAATGGGAAGATCCTATATTCTCTATTATACATTTATTCACAACCTCAGTGCTGTACATCCCTGTTGCCTTATTTGCTTTATACTTCTAATAATCTTAACTCCTCTACCTCTACAGTAAAATTGAATTTCTACTTCATTTCCTAAACAGTTCCTTAGGCAGAGTAGCAGTTAACATGACAAAATCAGGAAGGAACAGATTTATCATTGGCTAGAATGTATCAAGATACATAATCTTGAGTCACTGGCTTTGCCAAGGAGTAGGAGTATTCACAAGCAAGATACAAGATTTTACATACAATATTGGTGGATGATAAACCACTAACTGCTTACACCCAAATTTAATGCACAACAAAGCTGGTATATATTTTAAAATATGAGTGAAGCATATTGCTGGACTGATTTTACCATTTATTTGTGTTATCATAATATTTTATGGGGTTTTTTGGAACAACAAAAACTTAGGGTGATTGAGGAGAAGCTGTTTCTCCTAATGATCATAACAGTAGGACCTCTCCCTATCCAAAAGTGGGTCAAGTACAGTGTTTTCACAGGGAATGAAGACTGACCTAGAAATGCATTAATACCTGAAATCGTAATTTCTGTAGGTGAATTCACTACACTCCTCACATTAGGAGCAGTGTACAAAGCCAAGCTAATTGTGCATAATGGAAGGTCAATTGCAATCCTCCTATTCTATGTGGGGTTTCCAGACCCATTCTGAGAAGTTGGTAGCTCACAGTAAATGAAAAGTTTGAAAATTACACTACTACCACAACAAAGTCAGCTCTAGTGAAAAAGCTGCTTGCCCCCTTTGCCTCTCTGGTGGGAGCACGCTGCATTTCTACGGATGGGAGCTTAGTGCTGATGATGTTGATTAAATTGGAAGCTACATATCTGGATGGATCCAGAGAAAGATTTTTTNTGGGAGCATGCTGCATTTCTACGGATGGGAGCTTAGTGCTGATGATGTTGATTAAATTGGATGGAGCATATCTGGATGGATCCAGAGAAAGATTTTTTTGTTAGACCCCATTAAGGGCTTGGGCAAATTTCATGCCAATCTTGAATTCTCAGCAATCAGTACAGTATTCCTAAATAACTTTGTTTCACTGTCAGGGGCTACCTTTGTTAGACAGAGATTAAAAGCTATAAAACTATAAATACAGACTATCAGAGCATTCTTGTACAACTCTGTGAAAGAGTCTGGTTGCAGCATTTGAAAGATATTTTATCAGAATCATCAAAGAAAAAAAAAAAAGCTATACTTCTTTGCTGTTTTACTTCTGCCATGTTAAATAAAAGGTTCAATTCTCATGTCATCAGTAGTCTGGTTCATCCAGAAGGTTTCCACTTCTCTAGTGATGTTACAGCCTTCATTTTGCTGGAGGTTTTTGCTAAATTTGCATATTGAGCTGATTGAATTCCCACTTTTCAAAGTTCAGCAAAGCTTCTCCAGAATTATGGTGTCAAGGGATCATCAGCTCATCACAGAGATCTAAGGATTTTGGAGATTGAGAAGCCAGGGTTATGGACAGGGATGGCATTTCCTCAATATGGAAAATGCAGAAACTCTGATTTCCAAGCAAAGAAGGAGCACTCTCCAAACTCCACATGAACACAAGTGCCACGAGAGAGTACAGCAGCTTGCTGAAAGTGACTTTGAACAGCTACTTCCAGAAGCAGGCATAATTTCTACAGCAAATTCCACTAAAACAACTGAAATTACCTCCAGCAAGGTCTTTTTTTCACTGATTGATTGTGTAATACAAGTTTCCCCATCAGGGCTCAGAAACTGTTGCAGTTTAAATTCACAGCCTTCTCCAGAGTAATTTCTTCAAGCAGGTAAGTAATGTCATTTGAAAATATAGATTTGCTTAATGTCAGAAAAGAAAAAGGAATTCCTTGTAATAAAGATACTGCCACCAGCATATCAAATGGCTGAATTGAAGCTAATTGAATACTTCCAATTTAAGTAGCCAGTAGAATAGCGCCAGATGATATAAACAGGAAAAGGAACTCTAATCTAGACAAAAGTGACTCTAAAAAAGACACAAGATTTGTGAATCTTTTGTAGAGGAAACTGTGTTCAATTGCTCTCTATGTCTATGCAGGATAAGATAAGAGTAATGAGCCCAATTTGCACAAAAGACACTCAAGTTACATATTAAAAAGCATTTCTACCTGTAAATACAGTTCTGTAGAGATGACAAAATAACTTCTATTTGTACCAAGAATTTTTATGTTTTAATCCTCTATTGCAACTGAACCAGAACTCTTCCAAATAACTGTCCATATTATATTGCTTTTTAAGAACAACAAGAAAATTTTGCATTTTACTTTGCTGAAATATCTTTTTCCCTTACTGTCATTTCATCAGTTTTCTGAATTTAAACTTATTACATACACACAAATACATGAAATATGCATGTGCACACCTACTGACACGTAATGAAATCATTACAACTGCTCTATGAGGACAGGCTGAAGGAGTTGGGGTTGTTCAGCCTGGAGAAGAGAAGGCTCAGAGGGGACCTCATAGTAACTTATCAGTACCTGAGGGGGTCCTACAGAAAGGCAGGGGAAGGAATTTTTAACATAATATCGGATGGGAGGACTAGAAACAATGGATATAAATTAGAGGGGGATAGATTTAGACTAGACATAAGAAAGNTGGCATTAAGGCCAGCTGCAGGCAACAACTAAGCTTTTCCTTAAAGCTAGTGTATAGAAATTCATACAAATACCATATCTGCACATATCTGCACCTCTATGAACTGTGAAATCACTGAACATCCACCAACTTCCAATCAAATAAACAGTGACAATCAGCTGTAGTGAGAATCTTCCAGCAAGGTTTAACCCAAAAGATTATCTCACTCATACAAGCACTAACACTTTGCATTGCACATGCATCTACATATTTTCACTAATACAATACACTACACTAAATACAATACACTAAATAATACTTCTCTTCACATTAACAGAAATTCCTGTTAACTCATCACCACTAACATACCACTGCTTAGGAATTCTGAAAATAAACTGCAAGCTTGAAACAGAAAGGATGTACAATTTTAATGTCATTCTATTTGCTTATTTAATGAATCACATAAAGGCAGAGTACAACAGAAGTAAAAATCCCTGCTCATATTTTATGAAGCTACTAGTTTACACTTTTTAATCCCCGCATTTTTCATTTTCCTTTCATTCCAAGAAATTTTTTCTTTTGCAGTAGTTTAAGTATGACAGCCAGTCATGAGAAAGAAGGGGTGCCACTAACTCAGATTATTTTGCATTCAGAACAGTACTAAAATTTTCAACAATTCCAGATGGGTTGAACAAAAGGAAGAGGGTAGAATTTGATTTAAAAATGTCTTTATACTTTCATTTTCTAAAATATTACACATATGTGTACTAAATATTGCTACTTAGTTGCAAAAATGATAGAAAAAATAACTGAAAACACTTCGTGGCTATTTAGCTCACTTTCCTTCGAAAAAGACAAAATCAATTGTATCAATCCTGACAAATGTTCGGCTATTATCAAAATGCTCCAATGATAAGGATTTTGCAGCGTCCTCAGGCAATATTCTTTTGTGCTGAATTCTTTTTATTCCTGATACATTGTCCTCAATACTAATTTGAACCTTCCCTGCTGCAATGTTATTCTAGAACTATTTTTTCTGTCTAGCAAGAAAATGAAACCTGCGTATTCTATTCTACTTCGCAGCAACATTTTAAATAGCTCATGACCTAGTGGAAAAATGGCAGCAATTCTCACTTTTTCAGATGCAACAACAGCAGTTCACCTAATCTTCTCTCATCAGGCATATTCTTCTAGGCCTTTGATCATTATTTTTACTTTCCTTTTCAATCATAATTAATCTTTCTTACAATCTGTACCCCAAATTTACACAGTATTTCAGCAAAGGTCTTATAAATGTAGTTAGGTACTAGATCCCATTTATACATAGAATCATTGAATTACAGAATCCCAGATTTGGAAAGGACCTTCAAAGATCATCTAGTCCAACTCCCCTGCAGTGAGCAGGGACATACTGCACTAGATCAGGTTGCTCAGACTGACTTTCTATGCCTCCAGGACTAAGGCCTCCAACAACATAATACTAAACAATATTATTTTTAAAGTAAATTGAGAGAAATTTTTTTGCCATATGAGGACAGCAGTTTCATTTCCTTATCTCTTCCAGAGAATGGCAGCTCTCCTGACAGCACTGAGGTGCTTCTTCTGGATGTGACTCAACTAAGTTGACATTTTAGACACATCACCGAGCTCAGAGGAACTATATTAATTATTATGGGAAGTCCTCTTCAGAATACCTCAAACATCATGTAACTCCATATTGTGTAAAATATGTTTGGATTAAATTGTTTCCCAAATACTACTTTAAGTACCAAACCCTTGTGATATGCCCATGTTCCTCGGCTACAGATTTGTTTTCCAAGACTTATGTCTTCTATCTAGCTCCCTATCCATTTTTCTCTATGATGACTCTTTGATCTCTATTTGCTAATGTGATGCATACATTTCCTTTAAATGCATCTCATCCTCAAAGCTCAGGGTTACTCTATGTGTATGTAACGCTACAATGACTTCTAAATATATGATTTCTCCAAGTATAGCTATGAAACCAGGTTTTCAGGCATTTAATCTAGTTTCTGTTTTGAATATAAACTCTTTGGGATGTACTTTGTTATATACAGAATCCAACGGAAGACATATTTGCTAAATAATTTTTTAAAAAAAGTGTTAGTTTTCTGTTGTTGCTTTCATTTTTAGCAGTTAAGACATATCATACTCAGCATTTGGAAAAGTTCAGTCTTCAGAAAGTTCCTGTTCAGCCCTAATTCAGGCAAAACTTGACAGGATTTAATGAATTAACTTAATAAATTGAAACTGATTTAATACTTAGATCTGTGAACAATGGAAATCCTCCATTATGCACATAAGCATAGTGATACATTATTACCAAGAATAAGAATACATAAATATATATAATTTAATGATAAAAACTATCTGATTGCATACACTTTTTTGTATACATGCATATGAGCTTGGTACATCTTGAGTTTTATTGCTTTTTCATTACAGTTATTCCTAAGAATGATTACTATATGAACGAAGATGGAAATGATGATTACCACACATGAGAAATTTTATCTTGTGTATTCAGGATGAAATATAATTTTAATGAAGGCTGTTTTTTAACTACGTCATTTTCAGATTATAGAGCAAGGACTGACAAGAGTTTGAATGCAATCAATTTATACTGGAGGTCACATAATTCGTATAAACCGTTCATATATGTCACATAGTCACTCCAAGACATTAAGCAGTAGTTCATCTCTTAGTTCCACTGCCATCACCAGCTGAATTACTGAATTCACAGCCTGGCCTTGGTACTCTACTATATGGTTTAGCACAGGCAGGGTAAGTATCATATATCTGCTCCTTCCATCTCTCTTTCCCTCTATGTCTCACAGAATCACAGAACGTCAAGAACTGGAAGGGACCTCAAGAGATCATCTAGTCCAATCCCCCTGCTGGAGCAGAAACACCTCGGCCAGGTCACATAGGAAGGCATCCAGACAGGTTTTGAATGTCTCTAGAGAAGGAGACCCCACAACCTCTCTGGGAAGCCTGCACAAGTATTCTGTCATCCTCACTGTGAAAAAGTTTTTTCTTATATTTCTGTGGAATCCTCTGTGCTCCAGCTTGCATGCATTGCCCCTTGTCCTATCATTGGATGTCACTAAGAGCCTA
This sequence comes from Turnix velox, assembly GCA_013400935.1. Classification (NCBI taxonomy): domain Eukaryota; kingdom Metazoa; phylum Chordata; class Aves; order Charadriiformes; family Turnicidae; genus Turnix; species Turnix velox. Next base: position 95,972 of record VZTY01019339.1, read on the forward strand.
GCTCCATCCTCCTGACACCCTTCACATATTTATAAACGTTAATGAGGGTCACCCCTCAGTCTCCTCCAAGCTAAAGAGGTCCCTCAGCCTTTTCTCATAAGGGAAATGCTCCAATTCCTTAATCATCTTTGTGGCACTCGGATGGACCCTCTCAAGCAGTTCCCTGTCCTTCTTGAACTGAGGGCCCCAGAAATGGACACAGTATTCCAGATGTGGTCTAACCATGGCAAAGTAGGGTGGGATAAGAACCTCTCTCCACCTAACTGACCATGCCACTTCTACTACTCCCCAGGACACCATTCACCTTGAACAAAAGGGCACATTGCTGGCTCACGGTCATCCTGCTGTCCACCAGGACCCCCAGGTCCTGTTTACCTACACTAATCCCTGAAGTGCATAAATATGCTTATACATATATACAGAGAGAGATATGTGGATATATATACATAGATGCTGATTGGTATTTCCATTCCAGTCATTCTATTGAATTAGTCATTCAAAATTTGAAAAATCTTTTAAATTACTTGCATTGTATTTACAATAATTTAATATTATCAAGGAGTGAATAATTATCTTCTTCTTTACAGCTCACAGAATTAATTTCATCAAACAAGCTACAAATACAAATGTAGTGAAGAGAATGAGCCTTTAATAGTATGTTATAAGGATAGGGACAATACTTCCTTTAGATCCTCATTACTGAACTATTTCTATTTAACTGATGCTACTGCTTTCCCTTTTCCAAACATACAACCTTAGTGAAAGCCTGAGAGTGATTATTAATCAAAATCTGGCAAAGATCCCAAAGAGATTTGCAGTCTTATCAAATAACAATCCTGCTGCTAAAAGTAAGCATCCTGTCTTTTATGAGGAACGTTATATGGCTCTCCTAAAACATTTTTCTTTCTGGCTTGTCAGCAGCCAAACTAACAAGACTGAAAAGACAAATTATCTACTTAACCCTCCAGAAAGGAATCTCAACTTGGGGTTTTGGACAGTTTTTGTCTTCAGGTCTGTAAGATCAGACTAAGACATATTACCTTTGAAGGAAAGAGATGATGCAACCACAACATTCAAAAAAGTATCTCATGACTCCTAAGAGTTTTTATCTTTTTGTTTGAGGACCTTTGGGGAAGGAAGGAGATAAATGCAGAAGGTTAAAAAAAAAACAACCAAAGAAAACAATACTGATGCCATTTCTTGATTACAGTAGGACAACAAAATTATTTATGTTTTTAACTTTAGGAGGTAGAACTTCAAATGACTTGGTAAGAGATTTCTTTCTGTATGGAACAAGGAGATACCAGCAAAATCATTTAGTCCTGACACAAGTTCCAGAGAAATCAAAAGTATGTTCTTACTGATTTCAGTATAAAGTGTATTAATTCCATTACCAGCAAATTATTGTTACTAATAACTAAATAGTCACTAGACTTCTATTTATTATCAAGCCTGCATTCTATGACCTGTCTTTATCTACTTAATCAAGACATTGCTTATCTTCAACTTTAATCATTTTTGGATTTATATCCTTTCTTCTCACCAAGTTACACAGCACTGGAACTAAGAGTTACATAATCAACTTCACCAATTTATCTTTTTTTTTTTTTTTTTCACATCCATGCTTTTCAAACACCTACATACATATCACATTCTCCTTAGTTGCTTTAGATACAGTGTTTCAACTAATTCCTCATGACAGTATGTCAATGTCAAGAATTACTGAAAATTAAATAGAGTCACAGATATCCAGATGTAATATCCAGGCACCTTCCCAATGATCATACAGCAAAGTGTGTGAAGGTGATTGCAAAGAAGACTTAATTCAGCTGCACTTATCTACTTTTTTTGCAAATTGCTTTTTAGACTCTTTTTTCCTGTAAGGTTTTTTTCTACTTCTTTGTTCTGAAGGACACAACAGTCTATTGCAATAAGGGCTTATATGGAAATTATGTCCAATTTTCATCATTGAAACAGAAGAGACTCTGAAGCCAAGGCACAGAAAAGATGCTCCTGACAAAATGTGTGGCCCACTTTCTTTTTCATCCACAACAATAATGGAAATGATATGATGGTGCAGTTCACAGAATGTTTTTATGGTCTCTTGAAAAATAAATATGAACTTGAAATTATCCTTAAATTTTGAATTAAATGTGCTTTTAAAAACACTGTTAAGGTAGATGATTCATAAATGCATGCTACTACTGGTACAGGAAATTGTGAAAATGAATGTGATTTACAGTTGCTGCAATATATTGTCAAGCCATTTTTGTATTTACATCTTAATAAAACAGAAAGAAAAAAAAAAGCCAAAACACACAAGTGCAAACCTGGCATAATTATCACTCCTTGACAACTTTGAAATATTTCAAGTGAGATATGAAATTAGTACTCCAAAGGAAATTTAATATTTTAAAGTCGTAAGTTTAACTGAATTAAAGAACCATAGAAGAGTTAATGGTTAGTACTCTAGGACAGAAGGGAAGAGATACACTATGAAGAATGAGTCTGTAAACTGAAGGTTAGAAGTTGAGTGAACACAAGGGGGAAAGGGCTGGAATTTTCACAATTTCACTGTTTAGGCAGCAAAATCTCATTGAACATCTGAACTTCTCTGCAAATATTTCAAAATCACAGCATTCAACTTCTCAAAATAAAAATTATCACCCAGTTCATGTCTATCCTCCTGTTATCTCCTACAGTTTATATACTTTTTTTGACCTCATACCTTCAATATGAAGAGTTGTAAGACAGAGTGTAGATGTGCAATTACAACACTTTTACTAGTGGATAGTACATGTCCTTGTGCAAAGCTGGGAAATGATAGCAGGTAAAAAAAAGCCTTCTTGATTCTTTTGATTAGCTGAATAATTAAGCTGCTGTTTCTTTGTATGACCTTTCCTGTTATGATATAATTTTTTATAAGCTTCCCTACATTGTCTGTTCTCTAGATACCATACTCTCTGCTGTAATTTCTTTCTTTACTCAGAATATATTTTCTCCTTTACTTTTTTCTACTGAAATTATCATCATCTCTGACCGTGCTAACTCTTTGACCTATTAGATCAAGGTAATTGAATGCTTATCTCTTATTTAAATGTTACTATTTGAAGTCTCACTTTAATATCAGTCTTATTTCATACAACGTATAATTTACACCAGCTCTGATTATCCTGTCAGTATATGAAATTTCTACCAAAAATACCATGCTTTCAATTCACTTGTCATCATATTCATTTAGTCTGAAATACATTCAGGAATTTGTTAATTGCATTCAGGTGTCAAGTCCTACAAAAAAGACTTGTAAGAAGAATAACATGCAAGGTTCTCAGCTAATGGTTTAGTAACAGTAGTGTGGAAGATTCCAGTGTCTTTTAATGACAATACTCACAAGAACAAGATTAATATGAATACTCTCGTCATTTGTACATGCCTTGTTTCACTCTTTGTCCATAGACACCATTTGGTTTGCATGTCCAAAATTCAGGAAAAAATAAAAATAAAATGTGGAAATAGTTTTTGTTTATGTAATTTACGAAGCTAGTTTAGGAAAAAAAAGATGTAATGTCAGCAAAGGGAACCACTTTTATCACAGTACATTGTTTAACATTCATTTAACACAGTACATTGTTTAACGGTCATCAAATTTAGTGCACCTATAAAATGCTAGGCTGCTGCAGAGGATGAACCTGCAGTTTAAAAATACTAATGACCCAAAAATTATCCAATTCCCCTTCTCCCTGATCCATTCATATTGTTAGTTCTACACATAAGTGATGTGCATGTACAGTATTTACAATAAATTGTCAGATGGTTTCCAAAAGCAATTTAAGCAATTATTGAGGTTAGGAGAGTGAGTACTTGTCCAGAGTGACAACCTGAGATAATATCCTGAGAAATATTTTCTTCTGAATTAGGCAATGAAATTCTAATAAGCTTGAAGTAGGATTACCATCTCTGAGACCCCTAGAAGTTTGTTGCTATCAAGCCATAGGCAGATTAGATCTAGAGGGTCAAATTCACACTTAAGAGCTGCCACATTTCATTAACTTTCTGAGAAGCTATGCTGATTTCCATCACAATAATACAGGAAACCCGATGCATAACTGAAAACCATTAAGGGCCCAAACCTCCATAAAGCAATAATTTATAAACTGAATACTGTGGAGTTTTTGGTCTTGGTTTTGCTTTGATCTGCATCCTGGTAAGTTTAACATTTAATCATTGTGTCTGCCCTCTAGTTTACTGAATAAGTAATTTCTTGAAAAAACATGCTTTTTTCCCCCAACATTTTGTTAGCTTTCACCTAGTCTCCAAACACTCACGTGTCTTAATTATTCTTGTTTTTCAGCTTCCACTTCTGTTTTTGTCAAGCTCACACCCATTCTTTTCCCCACTCTGTCAACAGTTCTGCCCTTCAACCCACCTAACTGCTCCTCTCCTCATTACTCTTTCAAGATTTCATCTCCTCTTTTGGAGTCAAAGATACAGCTCAAAGATTCAGGCAGAAAAAAGAGTCCTGTGAGAAACTAGATAAAATCCTAAAGAAAAGAAAAATCACAACAAGAAGGTGGATGCCTGTTCCAAGGAGCAACGATGGAGAAAGAACACTTCCATACTCATCTGAAAACCTCCAAGCCAGCACTGGCTACCACATCAGGACAGTGACTGTATTAATACTTAGTTGTAGGCAATGAATATTTCCTCTTTATGCTTAAACTGTGTATATACAGTGTGTATATTGCAAAGTTCTGCAGAGTCTCCTTGAACACGGCAAAAGATGATAAAAGTGGAACAGAGAGAAAAGAATACACAGTCAACTAGGATTTCTCTCACTTGGCAGGGCTAGATTTTTCTAAATATTTTCCTAGTGATAGGGCTGGTGACCCATGGTCTTATGTCACTGAAATTATAATCCAAACCTACCATTCTGGAGAAAAATCATAGCCATTGTCAAGATTTTGCAGTGGCTTGAAAATGCTTGACTGTATTAAGGCAGACTAACAATTCAACTTTAGTTTATGAATGCTATATTATCTTCCATTTTGTGCTGAAATCTCCAAAAGATTAATGAACACCTCTGCATCAACCACAGCACAAGACATAGAGGACAATAAGTGTCTGTAAGGCTGTTGATTTTTAATTCAAATAGAAACAGCATGGCACAAATAGCTGGCCACTACCCAGAAGCAACACTCTTGCCAGGTTACTTTATAACCCTTCACCTAAAGATGGATTAGCTGGTTTGCTTTCCCTGCTCATTTAGAAGTAATTTTGAACAAATGTTACTATACTGCAAGAACCCAGAACCTCTTTTTAACAGTCCATTGTACTTGTGTTTTTTGGTCTTTCCCTAACAAACTGAAATTTTTCAGAGGGTGTTCAAAAGCGCTTCTTTGAGAAGGTGGCCTATGGATGATTTTGAAATCAACCAAGAGGAAGTGGTTTTCTTCACAGACTTTTCACGGGAGAAAAAAAATATCCACAGAAGTAAACAGGGAATACCTTCCTGAATGACCTGCTATATCCTGATTATGACGATTTTTATAAAGAAATCTAATACTAGTTATAGAAAGATACCTTCTTCTTTTGCTTTAAAAAAAGTGGATTTAAAAGCATGTCATGGGGACAAAACCTATTTAAACCTGGCAGAAAATGTAACAGACAAAGCATTACTGTACAGTCCTGTACAGTTAATTCTTCTCAAATCTTCTTTTTGGCTGAGCATACTGATACTTATTATGCTGCCTTTCCTTAGATGTCTCTTTTCACATTTTGGAAAGAGAAATTTGTTTTCAGCTCTGAGGGACACTCTAAGATCAAAAAGCCATTCTTAACAATAGCAAGCCTGAAGACTCTTGTGTCCATGGATCTCTGGACATCAAAACATGTATATAAAATTCAGCATAAAAGAAACAGCATGGAATTTGATTGAAGTTTCTCAAATAATTCATCCAGACAACCTTGTCAGGCTACAATATTGATATAGACAGTGCAAATCAGAGACATTATCAATTAACAAGTGCCAAATTTACACACACAAACTTTGGCTATGAAGTCATCGAGATCTTTCACAAACATTGCATTTCACATTGTCTTTCGTGCCACAAAACAAACAGGTCTGCTATTAAGGAAGGGGGATTCACACGTATAAAAATATTTAGTATTACATATCAATAAGTTGACATAACTAATCAAGAATAGAACTGTAAGACTCTAGTGTAAGACTGTAACTGCTGCGGTCCTACTTCCCTGTGCTCATAACTTCTGTAAATCTGCACACTCCTCATACTTGTTTTCATAGAAAAGATATTTCTGCTTCTTTGTGTGAAATAAATAGTTCCAATAAGAATGTGAAAAATAGAGACAAAACAAAATTAAATCAAAACCAGGAAGTAAGCATAATGCAGCTCTGCATTTCTAGCTGAAATCAGCCTTCATGTAAGAACCAGCAAGGAACAGACTATGACTGTCCTCTGGATATAATGGCCATGGCTTTGAAGATAATATGAAACCGTGACTGTGAGGAAAAAAAAAAGGTGTCTCATTCACATTTTTACACTGCTATGAAATGTTCTTTACATTCAAACGTGTCCTGAACTAATTTCAGAATTAGCTCAGTAAAGCATTGTGTAGGAAATGCCCATAAGTAACTCAAATAAATCAATTAATTCACTCTTACAATGAGAACACAGTTATGGCAAAAAACTGTTGTTTTCAGCATACTTAACGGCATCATTATTTTCTTTTTCTAGGCCATTCCACGATACTCTGGCTCTTAAACTCACATGTGACAATAAAGCTCATCTAGGAAGATAAATTGATCTACAGACACACACTTTTTTCCATGTTAATCTTCTCCCTCCAAAAGACATATAAACAGCAGCACTGAGAACTCCTACATAAATCACACACTCAGTAACTTTTGCACTTGCACATTTGTCTGCTGTTAAACTTCAAAGATGAAAAAAGAGGTTCGTTGTCTAAATAAATGACTGGCAAACAGAAAATAAACACTGCAGATGGCCTAAAGTCAATGTTTAGGATTAATTTTTTTTTAATTAGAAAATACTGATTCATGGGTATTTGACAATTTTCTATAGACTTCCCTTCACTCTGATAAACACACTCTGGAATGAGGAAGATAGAAAGAAAATCAATCAAATAGACAAAGGGCAAAATAAATAATTCCACTCTATGTAGACTAACAAATCTTTAACTGTATATACACAATCTGAAAGCTGCAGTGGGAGACTCTATGCAAAATTTAATGTATTGTCCTGGTAATAGTTTTGATTGCCAGGCTCAAATTCCTTTATCAATTTTCACGTAGGGAATTGTCTGCTTTCTACATCAGGAATGCAGTTATTAAAAGAGCATCATGGCTTTGAGTTTCACAAAACCTTTCATATAACACAAGTAAGTGTCATAGCATAAGAAATTGCTTTATTATTCGTATTTTTAGAACTTTGTTCCAGTATGTAGACACAAGAACACACATACATATGTATATATGCATGGTTAAAATGGCAAAGACACCATTCAAATGAAAGTCATAGCTAAAATCCACAAAGAACATTAAATTACTATTTTATTTTAAGAGATTATTTTGTTATAAATAGCACTAATAAGCCTTAATTGCTGCAAAATTTAATGATTAGAATAATCAAACAGCAAGGTCTTCTTGGATCCTTTCAATAAGCTATCCCAGATCATCAAGGCTGAGATCTATCTTGGCTCAATTGTCAGACAGCAAATAAAGCAGAGAGTTGGGGTTTTTTTTTCGCCCCCTTCAACACTCTTTCCTTAAGGCTGAAAATATACATTTTGAGAAGATGGGGAGAAGAGCACAGCAGCAAGAAATGCAAGGGAGAGCAGACTAGAGAACTATGCAAGTAAAATCCTATACAGTAATGAATAAAAATTCCATTTTCTTTTTTTTTTTAATAAGGTGTAAGCAGGACCCAATCTAGACATTTTAATGTTAAATACAAACATTAAAAGAAAACGTTTTTGGATAGTACCTGAACTGAGACTACATGTAAGCAAAATAGAATCTGATCTGCCACATACCAAAGCGATTATAGTTCTGCACCTGTTGGATATAATTGATTTAGGATGAGCAGCAATCTAATTCGAAGCACAGCAGGGATAACCAGATGTGGATGCAATCCTCTGAGAAATACATATCCTCTGTATGAATAAACAATGACTTAGGGAAAATTAAACCTGGATGATGATTCTGAAGGCTGCTGACAAAGATGCCCAGCCCTGAAAGTGCTACATCTGTGATATCAATGTCATTCTTAAAATTAATTGATAAAAATCTAAAGATTCTTCTGAAGGTTACAGAGAGAAGCCCATTGCTTAGAAGGGTTTGCAAATTGTTTAACTTAGCCCTAATAAAGCTGAGATGCTAGTAGCATTGTTCAGGCTAAACAGCACAATAAATATGAATTTTTAAAAATTCAAGGTTAAGTATGTGTGACCTGTCCACCACACTCCCAGGAGTTTATTGGTCCATACCACAGAGACCATCTCTAAACTTGCTGATAAAGACTGAGTGTTGTGGAACTAGAAGCACAGCTCTTCACTCTTATTCTCCCTCTGCCCATACTCAGGTGTTTTTTTTCCATTCTCACTACCTCTGAGTCTTCAGTGACTCTTTTCTAACTCCTTATTCCAAAGGCAGCTTCAGATGTTAAAAAAGAAAAAGAAAAAAAAAGGATAACTGAAAATTAAACAACCAAACCTATCTAAACTGATTTCAGCCATTTTATTTGCAATGAAGGCATTTTTCATCCACAGTGACTAACAGAGGCTGTCTCACATCCCGACTCATCGTACTGCTCACTGTAAAATGATACTTCATCTCAAAGTGTCTCCTGGTGGTTCTATTAGCAAATAAGTAATAATAACAGCTGAAAATAAATTAACCTATTAGCACTGACTGAGTGGAGAAGGATATAATTGAATTTAAAATAGAGTTAATACCTCCTAGTCAGTCAGAAGAATAAAAAAGATAATGTATTAGTAAAATTCTATTTTATAAAGAAGTCTGATACACCTTTTTGCTTCAGAAGCTTCGTAATACAGTTAAAATCTGCAATGTCTTTTCAGAAATGTGGGTTTTTTTATTTAGAGGAAACTATATACTAATATAAACTATTAATCCATTAAATTATTTTGATCATGTATTTCAAATGTAAGGCTAAAGTGATCTTCCTACAAAAAAGATGTTCCTACAGACTGTTAGGAATGCTACAAAAACACCCCGTATTTTTTTGTCTCCTATATAATTTCTTTCAGTCCCTAATCTAAAAATTAAAACAAAGAAATATTGAAAAAAATNTAATATAGCAAAAAGAAAAACCCAAAAAAATCAAACCCCAGCCAACAACAACAAAAAAAACCAACCAAAAAACCAAACACTTCCAAAAAACTTCAAAAAACTTATTAAAATTTATAACGTAATTGGAAAAAAATCCCAACTTTTTGCTATGGAAAAAAATCCCAACTTTTTGCTATGATGTTCAGCAACTAAATCAAGAAAACATCCTCAACTCATAAAATTTTCCCACCTACTACCAGCAAGAAACAAAGGTAAACACTAGGCATGATAATTTACAACCTTGATGCTGTCTGAGGATAGATTGCAAACTGTCATCTTATCAAGATCATTTCCTTCTGAAGTATTGGTGCATCAAGGCTTGAAATCAAATACTGGTCCTGTGGTCAACACACCATTTTTCTCTCTAGCATATCATTTGGTCAGACTGTAGAAATGTGATCTTGAAAATTGGAAAACCTTGAGTCATAGATTATTCTACACCTTTGCCAACTGTGCAGGTACTACAGCAGCTGGAAAGCTGAACTATTTAATCCCCTTTAATGCAACAATGAAAGTACATTGATATCCCTCAGCCATATATAAGCACTTAGCCTGAACTGGATGATTTTACAATTATGTTTTCTAAACGTGCAATAGTAACCAAAGTGCAATAAAAATGCTAATGAAGTAAATTAAGTGCAAGAAGTTAAATGATCCTGATAATATCATAAGTCTGTGTCAGCTATCTTGTGCAGAACATTCACACTAAGTTAAAGGAAGGAGGCGGCATAAGTTATTCTTTGTATTACAAAGTGATAGTCTTTCAAACCTAAACAATTTTCTTCAGGTAATGAATTCACAATAGAAAGCTGGGAAGGAACATATTTTTCAGTAGTGTAGAATATTTTTTTGCTCAGATTTTCATTTTCCATTTGTCTTAGGCCTATTAAAATAAATAAAAAGAGACTGCGATATATCCAGATACCTTCTAAACAGAAAGGGGAACGGATATGCAATGGCAGTAGTTAGCTGGTTTCTTTTGTACTCTGTGCTTCTCATGTGTTTTCACAGTGTGCTTGAATTGTCATGTACCTAAACTGCAGGATACAGTGAGACTCCTCTCATTGACTTAATTCACCTTGCAGTAAAATCCCGGAGAAGCAAAATGACAGGCAGAAAAGCTACATCCCACTGCTGACTTCTCTGCTCCTTTGCCCAAGCTCACACAAACCCAAAGGAATATATGAATAGCAAAATGCTTCAAATGCTGATTTTAAAGCTTAAGGTAAGCTGCCAGATTTCTAGAAATGTGGAGCCCTTCAATGGTCCCAAATGACCCAACTGAAGTTGTCTGAAATTGAGAAGTCAAAGAAAAGAGAAAGAAAAATGCCTTGAAAATGTTTATTCCTACTAAAAATGCTGGGCACAAACCATTCCTGGTTGCTTCAATATACTGTAGGTGTTTTTGCCATTTGACAGCAAGCATCAGCTTTGCTGGACAGGAGTAAAATTTACATTTTATAGCGGTAAACTGCAAATCTCCACCTCCCAACTGTACTCTAAAATATATCTAATTGATAATTTTAGCACTGTACACCTTGCACTGGATAATTTTTTTATTGTACAACTAGACTGATTCATTACTGATATAAATGCTGGCATACATGCTATAAGCATATAATGCAATACTATATTGAAGTGCTTCACCTACAGCTAAATTACAATGATATGCATTCTGATATGTGTATATATACATCAACATAATTTTTTTCCTTTCATATAGTAGTCTCCTTCAACCCGTGTTCATTCCTTCTAGGTCTATGCATGGTGCAGCACCCTATTTTATCCATTTGCACTGTTAGTATTCCTTACACACATCCATTTCCTGACCTGTGGGTACACAGGAGTATCACCACAGAGTTCAGCACAAAGACATAGTATTGACTAGCATCATATTTTAATTTATTGGCTTTCAAGTGCACTCAAGTGGTTCTGAAATAAGAATTAATTCTGATTTATTTTTCCATAGCTGTGTAAAACTTGACTTCACACTGATGACTATTCTCCCCTAGACAGGATCCTAGAAGGTCTTCAAATTGCTTTAGTATCATTTTAGTTTCTTGGACTAAGTTTTTCTACACCTGCTGCCTGGCTCTTACATTGACTTTTATTATCACATTACTACACTTCTGTACTACTCTACTATTATCTTTTATCTATAGAAACTGAGATGAATTCAGTCTATGCTAAAAATTTCACGTTTAGCTATCTTTTCCATATAAAGCTGTCTGTCCCAGGCTATTTGGAGACATTTCATTTGCTTAGATTTGAGTTTCTCTGCAAATGGTTAATGATTCCATTGAACACTCCTGCTTCTAATTAGAGATTTGTTAACATTTTCCAGGCTACCCCCAGATACTGAAGTTTTAACACTGGAGTGTCTACTCTTTCACTACCTCGACTGAGAAAATCTAAAGAGTTCATGAAAAATGATCCCAATCTATTGATGGCAAGAGCCACCAAAACATATAATTCCTTGCTTTAGTAGCTCTTTAATTTATCATCCTATCCTTTCCCCAAAATAGGGTAAAAAATTAATACTTAACTTCTTAGCTAGCAATATGAATAGAATTCTCTTCTGTATTTTGGAATTCACCAAACAGTGATCACTTGGGTGTTTCAAGCAATAGCATTTAAGAGATTGTACCAGTATACGAAATGGCTGCTTCCTAACTGGGCATTAGCAGAAATTCTGTAGGTGAATCTTGCCTTCAAGATTGCCTTTCCTTTGCCACCTCCAAACATTTATTCCCATGTCCCTGACCATTTGTCCAGCTTTAAGACAGAGCACTGTAAGAGCATAATTTAAACGATATGAGAAATTCACATAGGGAATGCCAGAGAGCAAAGATTCCCATTTAACTTTAGAATATTTGAATTAAGAAAAAAAAATTAAATATATGATTCTGGAGGACTTTTTTTTAAAGAGAAAAAAATTGGCTGTCTTTACTGATTAAGTTTTTAATGCAGCCCCATAAATAATTTCACAGAGAAGTGCAACTGCAGGGCAGCTTTGCATGGCATGATAGTGAAAATGAGCAACTAGGATAAAGAAAAAATATGATTCAAGAATTTCAGTTATCAGAGAAAGGATAATAGGAAGTTCTTCCCTAAAGGAAATTCTTATGTAAGCCAGAGTGGACTATCAGCACGGCCTCAGCTGTTCTTTCATTCAATCATGTATCTGCAGTTGCAGAAATCCAAACTACCCAGAACTCTTCTGAATTGAAGTCAGTAGTATGATGTCAGATGCACGATGTACAGAAATTGCTTGGAACAATTAATTGGGTCCATCCCCTGTAGGGAATTTGTAATACAGATCTAAGTCCACTCTTTGAAATGCTAAAAGGAGATACTGATCTCCAATCACCCCGCACTCTGGGCACCAAGTTGAATCCCTACAGAAGGTCGCTGCTGCCATTACCCTTAGACAAGCGCATCGCTGCGCCCCTCAACTACCCTTTTATTTGATTATCTTAAATCCTGCCCGGCAGCCTCATGCCTTGATATTTCAGTGGGATCCTCATAAATCTGATCCACTGTTGATTATTGAATGGGTTTTCTTGCCAAACCAGTCTACAAAAAACAATTTTAACACAGCATGAGATGTATGCTTTTCTAACAATTAAGGCCAGACAAACATATATTCTGATCTAAATTTCTGTTGACTTCTGCTTTAATTTCATATAGATCATTCAGCAGCAAACCTAATTTATTTCACTTAGGAAGTGAAATATTTCCTTTCAGCAATGTAACAATGACAACTGAACAGCTTAGTTTTCCTTGCATCTACAAATTAATAAACCAAAAAAATGTGAAATTAAATTTGCCTACTGAAAATAAACCATGAAAACTAGGGCTGTAAAAACATTCCTGATGTAACTATATTCCTGAGGATATTTCAGCTTTGAGACTCTCAAAACAAAATTGTCTTAAGTCTTTTCCTTGTTTCTTGTTGTATTTTGTTTTTCACTCTTCTGTTTCTCATTCCATTCTCTCTTTTATTTTCCCTGGCAAATAATCGTGGGTTCGCACCTACGGCTCAACCTGTAACACCACTGCTGCTCCATCTAGTGGGATCGCTGACACATGCGCTTAGAAATCCTATATCACACTGGAAGAGAGATGAGGAGCACAGAAGCCACCCCAGCCACAAATAACAGCCAGGTTCCAAAGACTGCAGCTTATCTTGTGGCTAAATAAGTTTAAAATCCACAGGTTATTGTAGAAAATGCAAAGCACGTGCCAAAATCACCACCCATATTACCTGAATACCATTGCTAGTGGTATCCTGAACACGTACAGATTTTGCAGAACACTGCAAACCATGCTGCTGCCTCATTTGTATCAAGCAAAAGTAAATGGAGATCAGTAGCCTAATATTAATGCCTGGAGATCTACCCCTGTCTAAAATTTTATGAATGAAAGTGTATTACACAGGAAAGATAAATTAATGCAAGTTCTGCCTACAGACTCTGAAAACCAATTTGGTCACTAAATTATTTAAGCCCTCAGTGCTATGTGGGCTGTTGTAAAATGAACTTTTAAAAACCTTTTGCACCATAGAAAGGTCTTTATTTTCAGCATCATGGCCAGCACCAGTGCAGGAAACTTGGTTGCCTGTAATTCTTTTAATATAATGTTTGATGAGATCTGCTGGACAAGGCATAACTTAAGTCTTTTGCTTCTAAATATGTTCAATATGTCAGTGCCCTGAAGCACTGAATAGAGGAAAGTCTGTCCTTGGCACATAAGTAGGGCTCAGATTTACTCATGGTAGTGACAGCTGAATCAGCATTTGGGTGAATCTGGAATTTAAATATTTTAGATTTTAGGTCCAGCAAGATGATCCTGTGCAT